>PQXK01000088.1:0-141180 GCA_004786245.1 Botrytis hyacinthi | reverse complement strand
ATAAATATATATAAATATATATACGGTCATGTATATATTGTATAGGTATCGCATGCTAACACAAAATAATTCAATTCCTCTCACCGGTTAGTTGTCCTACCCTACCCTACCCTACCTACACATATCATAAATCTAAAAGGTGGGCGTATGGAGTAGATTTTAGATGATGCCTACTACAACCGTTACTCAAATTGGCAGATGAGAGAACGAAATGGGAGATCTACAATGTATGAAATGGATACTGACTAGGTATATATGTAACATTAACCAAAACTACTCCACATATAATTCAATATTCAATTCTCAGATGGTCCTTCACAGAAAAATATACCCTACCTCAATTCCTCGGATGAAATGAAAAATACTTGGATATATATGTAACCATGATTGACCTATCATTTTCCATCCTCCATTCTCCGCCAACAATAATTCTTGGATTTCAACAAGGAACACAACATATATTCGTTGTACAGACTCCGCTAATCCTGACATAAATTTCCCTCTCGTAACAGTACCTGCCTATCTATGAGCGGCTGATGATCAAATGTGTGGTACACTCCTGGATACAGAGATGATAAGATGTTGGACCATCCATCTTTTCGTAGAAATATTCTCTGGGGGGTTTCATTTTATCGGTCGATAATATATTTTCGCTCCATGAATGAAAAGTAGTCATGCAGAATGAAAATTCTCAACATACAACGACTGCTGCTCTTGTCGTTACCATCTTAGCAGTAATAGCCGTCATTCTTCGATTCCTAACACGAAAATTAACGAAGGCCGGTACTGCGGCTGATGATTGGTGGATCTTGATTGGGGTCTTATTGTTGATTATCACGGGTAGTCTTCTTCTCTATGGTATGTGAGAGAATATTCATAGTACCAGTACCTAGGTATCCAGCATATTCATAATCAATCTTCATAGGCGTGAAATCGGATCCAAGCGGCGGCGAGACCATCGATCGCGATTCTCCTACCTTCGAGTATAAGCCTCATGTCACATATCTTATAATGTCATGGGTCTGCGCCATTCTTTATTTTTCAGTCGTGACGGCTATTAAAATCTCAATCCTTCTCATGTATCGTCGGATATTCTCTTCGAGTTTGGTTCGTTCTTTCTGGGTCTTTATGGGTTTTATTATCGTATGGTGGTTGGTCGGTACTATCGCGACAAGTATCAGTTGTGTTCCAGCAAATCGATTCTGGGTTGGACCTTCGGCTGGTGGATGGTGTTTTAATTTCAACATCTATTGGATGGTTATGGGTGTGGTGGAAATCGTGATTGATGTTGGGATTTTGATTTTGCCAATCGGTGTGGTAATTGGACTTCAAATGCCAAATTCTCAGAAAGTATTGGTTGGAGGTATCTTCCTCCTAGGAAGTTTGTATGTATACCCACATTCACCTTCCGCCTCAGTTCACACTAACATTATCAAAGTGTCATCGTGACAGGTGTTGTACGAGTCGTTCTTGGATATGCTCCTGGTAGTCAAAATGTCGATTTTCCACGAGCAGAACTTTGGTCGGCGGTTCATGTTGGAATGGCAATCGTGTGCGCTTGTCTCCCAAACTTTCGTCCACTCTTGAATCGCATCACTGCCACGGCTCGTCGTCTATATGGATCTGTCATAACGAGTGATAGGGATCCTAACACAAGTGGTTCCAGTGGAAGTCGAAGTGGGGCATCAAAAAATAAAATTGCAGTAGAATTGATGACATTGAGTCATATTCGACGTCGAGGACAGAATGAATTGGAGGATAGAAATGCAGATACTAGGGGGTTGACTAGGAATGAGAGTGGAGACTTCCAGTCACTTCATCATGCAGAATTGGGAGGAGGGGGAATAGATGAATCTAGGCCCAGAGGATTAAATGATGGGTGATGAGCTAGATTTTGAATGTAGAAAAATGAAAATCGTATTTCTCTCATCACTCGATAAGATTGAATATTTTGTGAAAGCATGAAGACTGTTGATATCATGGGAACGTTTGATATCAGGAGAAGATCTAGGCAAAACAGTACGAATAACATTCGAGTAGGGGACCCAGCTAGGCATTGTTAGCGGATGCTTCTTGCCCAAAATAGTAATTTCGAGTCCATCAAAATGGTTCAGGGTAGTTCAGGGCAGGGTGGTGCAGGGTTTAGGCTTGTTTCCCCTCACACGTGATATGAACGGCCCGAAGTGTATTTGAACTTCGTTTGCAAATATGATGAGGAGTGACATTTCGCTGACGTATCTTCTACTGTTTCTAACAGCTCCTGATATTCCGTATCTCAAGGTTATTTCCAAGTAGCAACCAGACAGCTATGAGTAAACAGAGAGGTAGAGGCTATTCGCACCAAGTCACCCATCAATCTGTCTATCGATCAATTTTGGAAAGTGACCCGCTCATGACGAAGCCCAAGGGAATTTTGTGCATAACAATTGACAATTGAAGGAAGATCCAAAGCTCTTCTCATTGAGTCGAGAGTACCGGCAACAGTGATATAGTTTAAAGAGTACATGAATGGCGAACGTTGAGGTGCAGCAAATCAATACGAAGTTTCCGGCTCTTGGACGATCTGTTCTCATACAAAAGCCGCAAGTTCTACCCTCAGACTCTCTGTAGACTTCGGTAGACAAGTTTCAGGTGACCTCATCCGCTACCCCGTCTTTTAGAATGCTCATAGCTTCATAAATTCAGCGGTCGACACACTAATAATATGTGTTCGATTGTGCGAGTGAGTGGTTCTGTGGCTATCTGTTTGTAAAAGGGCGTGGAGGCTTTTTCCGAATAAGTACCGATTTGACGAATGCCGTTATCATGTTGAGTATAAGCCATTTATCGGTAGTCTGGAACAACTTGAGTTCCAGTATTCTGATTGCTAATAATCTGTGCTGGCAGAACATATTTTGAGTTCCAGCTAGAGCTCGAAACGTTGTTACCGACGTGGACATATTTTTAACTTTCGGGTCTTGTTCTGTTTCATTTGATTGAACTTTGGATCTGCTTTTGGTGGCTTGAATGTCTAGTAATTCGTTCATGTTTAGTATGTACTTATCAACAAGATATTCACGTACGTTCTTGGTTGAGCCTGCAGGTCTGGCTTGTTTCAAAGAAAACTTGCTTATTTGAGGGATGAATTGACACGGCACGTGGAACATTCATTGTCTCTATGTTCCAATAGGATTCTTTTCAAAAATCTCAATCTGTGTAATAACTTCACCAATGACCTAAACACTTCAAGACATCTTATGGTCTGGCAGATATGGCATCAGCAACTATTATCACAGCTGGTAATGAGCCAGTAGCGGTCTTTGCCCCAGGAAAGAGATATATTGCTGCGTGTACTTCTATATTAATTGTCAATCTTGCCTGCGCACTTGATGCCACAACAATAGCAGTTGCTCTTCCAGTCAGTTATCTCTTTCACTCATTCTATTCTTTAACTCCCCTCTAACACTCGAATCTGAAAACAGACAATATCTGAAGCCCTCAATGGAAATGCAATTGAGGCTTTCTGGGCCGGTACCTCTTTCCTCCTCACTTCTACCATTTGGCAACCCGTATTCATAGCACTATCAAATGTATTTGGACGCAGACCGTTACTCTTGTTCTCGCTCTTTCTTTTTACAACTGGCTCTAGTCTGGGAGGAGCAGCACAAAGTATGTCTTCTCTGCTAGTAGGCCGTTGTCTGCAAGGAAGTGGTGTTGGTGGCATTCTTGCACTCACAGAAGCTTTGATAACGGATATGGTACCATTACGCCAAAGAGGAAATGCAATGGCTCTTTTAGGAGTGGTATGGGCATTGGGTAGTGTCACTGGACCACTAATTGGTGGAACCTTGGCTGATAGAAATGCTTGGAGATGGATATTCTACCTCAATCTACCCATAATCGCAGTAGGTTTTGTAGGATGTGTTTGGTTCTTGAAATTGGAGAGAAAAGAAAGAACAATAGAGGAGAAGTTATCTGAAATCGATTACATCGGATCAATTATCTTTGTTGGGTCACTAACCTCGTTTCTTATTCCCTTGACTTGGGGTGGAGTGAGTTATTCATGGACAAGCTGGCATACTTTGGTTCCACTGCTAATAGGAGCTACTGGACTTATCATTTTCTGCAAATTTGAAGCAATGTTTGCAAAGAAACCCATCATACCAACTCGACTTTTCCGCAACCCTTCAACGACAATTGCTTATTTTTGTACTTTCTTACACGGGATGATCCTCTGGTCAATCGTCTATTACGACCCCTTCTACTTCATGTCTGTCCAAGGCTATACATCAATGATGGCAGGTGTGGCCGCCCTTCCTGAAACCCTTACTATCGTACCAATGGCGATGATTGTAGGAATCGTGGCTGCAAGAACAGGAAAATATCGTTGGAGTCTATGGCTCGGATGGGCTTTAACAGCTTTTGGTTGTGGTATGCTATATCTTCTTGATGTTGGAACACCGGTTGTGGCGTGGGTTTTTTTGATGCTAGGAAGTGGTATTGGTATGGGACTTCTATATCCAGCTATGAGTTTGGCTATTCAAGCTTCGGCTCCGCAGGAGGATGCTGCTACTGCAGCAGGATTGTTCACATTCTTTAGGGCGTTGGGTCAAACGGTTGGGGTGGCGATGTAAGTTTTGTCTTTTTTTATTGTGTTGTTTGTATGTTCCTCGATGAATTTCGGCTTATGTTCGTTGGCCTATTGCCCAGTGGTTGTTTTTCTGTTTCTTCCGTGTTCCTGCGCCCCTTCGACAATACTAGTGGTTGCATAGCTGTCGCATTCGTTTCCTGTCACTCGTCAAGTACTGCCATTGAAGTTTATCTTGGAGAGCCTGCACACGTCTCCATTCAAACCGGCGTTGCTTCTCCTCCCTATACCACATCTGCCGTTATCGAAGGTTGAGTTTGGGCTCTTATAGGTCTAGAAAGTTCTTCCTTCCATGACAAGCAGTGACTCGAGTTGGCTCCCCATTCCAATTCCACTTATTTTACAAACTCTCTTCCGCTTTTACTTTGCTTAAGCAAGCGCTCTTCAAGTTGCTCTTATCAAGATTTTTGATTACCATTCCCCATTGAGCTTGTGCTAACAGTAATTAGCGGAGGTGGCATCTTCCAGAATAGAATGCTTGCCGAACTCAGGGCTACTCAAGACTTTGCCATAATCGTAGCACAATTTGGATACACGATCGAACAGGTAGCTGCCAATGTAGTGGCTTTAATTCCACTGATTAATGCGCTACCACCCAAAAATCCGGAAGTTGTAGACTTTAGGCTTGTATCTGCAGCGTCCATTAAGACTATCTGGTTCGCCATGTGTGTATTTGCTGTAACTGGGTTGATCGCTAGTTGTTTTATCAAGGGCTATGGTCTTGATCAAGCTCTTGTGACGGATCAAGGTTTTGCAATTGGGGTAAAGAAGGTTGATCTTGAGAAAACAGAGGCGACCAAGAATGATAGCGAGTTTGAGACTTTGAAATCGTCTGTAAAGGAGGAAGTCAAGGAGGTGATTGATTCACCTCACTTATCAGTAAATCTAAGTGTTGGCAAGGTGAGTGAATGGGAGAAATTGGACATATTCAGCAACCGGAAAAGCGTCAAGTCGAATGATATAGAAGAGTTGAAGCTTTCTGCTGGTGAGAGGAGGGAATACTTGAAGATGTCAGAAGATGCTTGACCTATGTTCGGAAAATACTATTAGTTGTAAACGTTTTGAGTATGAGAAGCCTACCGTTGTTTTTCGACTGGTTTTCTTTCTATTGATCTCACAAACTGATGCCTCTTCAAAATGTTTTGTTCGATACTGAATAGTAATGTTTACGGCAATTTCTACGTAGAAACGTAGGAGATCGGGCATCTCTGTCAACAAATTAAGTAAATCAACACCTAGGTACCATCAGGAATTTCTTAGTAGCTATTCATGTTCCCTATACATCTGTATCTTCTTCTACATAGTGAATTGAAACAATATTTCGTGTATATCAAAGTCATTCCACCTTCGATATTTGGAATTGTCGAATTTTGATTGGCTCGCTAGAGATTTTCGTTCTTCATCCTCCACGGCTCGTCACAACCTCTGCCGTTGTTTTTATTTTCAAATCATACGGCTCGATCATAAAACAGCCCACAGATTTCTTCCTAAAGTACCATTCCTCTTGCCAGGCTCTCTTTTTCTTTTTTCCTTGATTTTACAAGTGCAATATAGAACCTGCGGGTATTTATTACAACCACTACACGCAACTCGAAGACTTCCATCAATATCCGGATACTTTCTTCAACATGACGGACAAAATCTCATCTAAAGCCAACATTTCACATGGCGATCCATTCAAACCTGCGCGAAAAAAGTATGAAAGAACTAAAGAGCGAAGCAAAGTCACTCAAGCTTGCGACCAATGTAGAATGTAAGCTTTTCCGAGATTCACCCCCCTGAATTCAATTTTGATTCACTTCGAGATAATTACAAAACTTGGTATGAGATTACTAATAGTTGTGCAGAGGAAAAGCTAGGTGCTCCGGCAATTTGCCATGCACTAATTGCGTTTACGATAAGAAGGGTTGTTCGTATAATAACGATTATGCTCGTGGTCGAAAAATAAAAATACAACCAAATCCGAACTACAGACCTGATCCTCAACACAAAGTCTTCATTGCTGGATCTAACTTAGCCAATTTTAAATCTCCAATGGAAGGAGAAGACGCGCAAATGCCACCGGTAATAGGTTCATTCGGCGAGAATCTAAATTTCAATCAAATGATGTCACAACCTCAGCAGCCGGCGGGTAGTAGTTCAACTGCTAATCAGATCCAAGAAGCTCAGCAGGTGTTTGATCCAAACGCACCTGTTTCTGTTCTTGCATACGGTGATCTACCCATGCCTATCAGTAAACCTGGATTGGTCACCTTACCAAGTCCTGATGAGGGTGCTAAACTTGTTCAGATCTATTTTGACAAGTTCTCACCAAGTATTCTATTTCTCCATAGACCTATTGTTGAACGCTGGACAGATGAGTTGTTAGAGGCCGGCGGCAATCTCTTGCAAACAGATCATCTTAAAAGCAGGAATGCCATCGTTTTCATGATCTTTGCTTCAGCTGAAACTTACAGCGCGAAATCAGAATGGGTGGACACCAGGTCGGTGAACCATCTTTCCCCTGTATTCTTCTGCTAACCTTTACATCTTCAATAGTATGCTCAACTTTCAATTAGCCGATGAACAATTGCAATCAGAGACTGGTCCACCACATTTAACTAGCGTTCAAGCTCGACTTCTCCAATGTTACTATCTTATTGCTAGAGGTCGAATCAATCAGTGCTGGAGTAATTTTTCCAAAATCGTCAGCTTGATCTTCACGCTTGAATTAAACAGATACTATAGCAAGAGAGGTGTTGTTGATCTGGTTGAGGTGGAATGTCAAAAGCGAGTTTTCTGGGCAGCTTTCTTTCTGGACAAATTCTTGAGTTATGCTTTGGATAGACCACAACGTCTCAAGATTGATGATATTGATCAGGTAAGCTATTAATTTTTGCTAAGTTAACATGCAAAGTTCCGCATACTCTTTGTTGGCAGATTTTTTGTCATTACTTTGTCAAGATGCTGGCCCCTTTCCTCGAGTCAAGAGCACCTGCCCTCCGAATACATGGGGGCTCGGATAATCTGTTTAGTTGACATTGATTTATCAACTTCAACAATCATGGCGGACGTCAAAACTTCAGCTATCCTTTGTTTGTACTACGGGTGTTCAGAGATGTATGGATGAATATAGCAGCATAATGAATATACTTGGATTAAAGGATTGACTAACAATTTAATTAGGAGTTACCGAAGATCCTCAACGACAGAAAATTCACACCCAACAATCTCATACCTGCTTTTCCAGATGATCTCTCCACAAACCTTGCATCTAACCTTCAATTCGAGTAAGTAATTTCTTTCTCCTGCCGGCTTCAAGAACATCACTAACCAAAATACCCTCCAGACTTGCGATAATCACAAGTAACATCCTCGACCAATTCTACGGATTTCGCAAATACAAACCTGAAGAACGTTTAAACATTGTTCAGTCATACCTCGTAACCACCTTTCCCGCTTGGAAGAAGAAAGCAGATTCATTAATCCAGGCGAAACTCGAGGACTTGGATGAAGTACAGAATCGTCAAAGATCAGAATTGTGGTTATCTTATCATCATACCAAGATTCTCCTCCTTCGCACTTATCTTCTCGTCCCCGAGGGTGATGCGGCGAGAGATGGAATGATCGACAAGCTTACAAATGCATGTAAATATATTTGCGATATCGTGCAGCCACGTCCTAGGGGATTTATCAAAGAACACGAGGAAAAACTTTGGAAACATGAGTTTCCGATATATGCGGATTTTATCAAATCGGACGCTTTTAGAGGTGCTTGGGTATGTTTAATCTTGTCACATCTTTTCATATCATTTTTCCTTATATCTGCGAACTTGAAAGCTAATTTCTCATCCACTAGTTTCCTCAATACATCATCTTTACCGCGGCAACAGTAACCTGTATCACAGGCGTCAAAAACCCAACACAAGTATGCAAAATCGACAGCACAATTATGCACAAGATCAACATCCTCCACGAACCTCTTAAGAGAATCGGATTTCCGGGTTCATTCATGAGAGTATGTGCTTCTGTTTTGAATGAGCTGGAAATTGCGATTGATGTGAGCGTGATGCGTCGATTTGCTAAGTTAGAGGATATGGACTATGATGATGATGAATTGGCAGATGAGCACACAGATCTGGAGCGTTATCTGGAGACAGTTAGGGAGAATTTGGGGGAGGATGGTTGGGAGGGATATATGACGATGTGTATGAGTAGAGATGAGTGTGATATTATGATTCAATTCCGTTGCTGGGGCTTTGCGAGGCTTGCTAACCGGATGATGGAACGTGAATTAGAGGTTAGGATAAACTGAAGTGGGGCGGAATACGGCTTTACTGAAGTGGCCTTTGTGGTGTTAGGGCCATGCTTTTCTTTTTTGTCTTGACGTTGTCGTCAACTTTGAGATGAAATGGGTTAAACAGACATCTTGCAGATATAATAGGGTGCCACAAAGCATATTCATATGGATATGAATACATTACACTTTGCGATTTTTACATGCAGATTAGTAGGTAATCCAAAGATTCATCTGTAGAATTGATTAGCTAGTCAATTTATCATTTGATGAACTAAATATTTGAGATGTGAGGCAAGATGCGATGAGTGATGCAGTTTTATTGAAGACAATGGCGAATACTTAATAACAATATGAGCCGACGTAATTCTTCTACCTCGAGGGTCTTTGTAGATACAAGAGGAACATAGCCTGCAGAGTGTGGATGAATGGGATGGCCGAGTGAATTATACATACATCTTTGGATGAACTTATACTTCACTTGATCATGTTAGAGTATGGTTAAAGTTGCTGAGATGTGTTAAGTGGGTGTGAATGCGGTTTTAAGAGGCTTTGAATCATCATTCGGCGATATTGAGGTTGATGATATGGGATTGGTTAATTGTCAGTAGAGATTACTTAGGAAATGGTGTGTGTGATGGGAAGTGATGTGTTCGGAGGAAGGGGATTACCGGAGAGGGAGAATGGATGATGGATGGGATACTATTTGGGAGTGTGGCTGTGTAGAATGAAAAAAGTAGAGAGTGTGTGTGTGTGCTAACCACTGGAACCAGTTTGATCGTCAGAATTTAGTGTCCAATCTGACTCATTGTTACGTTTCCCATACTGACGATACCTTCTCAAAATGCTCGGTGTGAATTTAACGTGATGATGGGTTGGGTATAACGAATATCACGGTACCGATCTGTATTTCTATGTATACGAAGATAATTGTTGTAACTGTCTCGTGGCTACCATTGATGTCAATGAAATGAATTTTGCTCATAATCATTACTAGGGTATTTGAACAATTGTAAACGTGATGATGGTGATGTGATTCTTTCCATCCGAAGTATTATTTTTGATCCCATCCACTACGCTCTGAGGAGTAAACTATCAATACGTAAATATATCTCAGTACGGACAGCTATTCAAACCTGATGGTTTTTATTTCGATGGATAATCATGTGTGGTATGTGTGGTGAAAGAGGTGTTTTTTTTAAATAGGATAACCGGAGTTGAGACGAGAGAGACCTGAAATTTTTGCGCAAGGTATTGTTGGGTTTAGATATTGGAAAGGATATAAATGCACGGAATTGTGTGTGTGTTCAGCTTGGAATGAAGATTTTTGGGTAGTGTGATTACTGCTTGTTGTACTCAAACTCTTGACCCAAGCAAATATAACTCATTGAGCAAATCAAATCATTTCTACTCTGCTTTCAAAGTTCTCATCCGATGATTAGAAAATTGAAATGTCCCTTACTTTTTCTAGTTAATGTGGAAATGTATCTGCGAATCAGAGGCTGTACCACTATCATTCTGCACTGGCATTCAAGGCATCATCTTCCGCTGGATTACGTTGAGGCTCTTGACTAGCGTTATGATCGCCGCGGGGGAGCTGTTAACCGAAATTTACTGAATGAACTCCTATGCACCCCAGACTCGGCGTGAAGGAAATCGTTTGTATAAATTATAGAGGTATCAAATATGTGAAGTTCTTATGATGAGAATCGGTTCTCAGTCGACTTGGGTATCTGGTTGTAGGGTGACGATGTCAAAACGTGGTTTTTTGAAAGAAGGGTTCACTCCATCTCACCTAACCCAGAACTAACTAAAAGTTTGGCGCGAGATCGTCTGTACTAACATTGAATGGCCAAATTTAGGTTTCAAATCCAGTGGATATGGCGTGATTGAGGTAGCTCTGATTGTTAAGAACATTGTAGAGTATGTCAGTGAGAGGAATGCGACAATTATCCGTATACCGATTCTCAAATCAAAATACCTCCTCATTCATTTGGTTTTAATTTTTGGACCGAATTTCTCCAAAAGACATTGTCGTTCTTGTCTATTTTGGGAGTGTCAACTTCCGCTCTTCCTGTACCCCTCGCGTAATATTTGCTCCTCGACAAAATTATCCGTGCATTTAGGAGTTCATGTACCGATATCTTTGACAGAATCTAGTAGATTAACCCGACGCTAAAGCAAATTGACAAATATCTCGACCCTTTCCTGGATGATCTTGATAATAAGTATAAGAAAACAAGGAAGATGTTCCAGCTATAATCACCAAGATACAATGGACTACTTGAATGGATCTTGGGTAGAAAAGAAAAGTGGAATTCATCGAGGAAAAGATCCAAGTGGACGAATGAAAAGACGTAGAACTCTTCACTTATTAGTCTAATGATCATCACCAGAGAAGAACCGGACTGCTATATCCTCTCAATTAGAACATTTTCACACGTGACCACACTTGTAAGCACACACAAGCGTCGATTGAGCGAGATTTGATATCTACTTTTCTCTTCCATCCCAATCTTCTTTCTCTCCTAGGCCAGTGATTGGTAGATTTTATCCCTCAACATAAGAGTTTGCGACCAATACGCCAATCTCGCTTACTCCTTTAATTCGTATAAAATCCACGTGTTCTCCCTCACCCATCCTCTTTCTCCTTTCCAAAAAGAACCTGAACTTCGATTCTTTTTGCGACAACATAAATCCGAGAGAATAAACCGTGCTCGCATTGGTACGTGTAGCCAAAGAATCCCGAAAGTTTGATGTCCTTTACTGGGTTGAATACTAACCATACTGTTGGAAACAGAAGCAGATTTATTGAAAGCAGCAACGTGTTAGGAAAAACATTTCTCTGCCAAATAAATAGGCCAATCGATCAACTTTAAACCATCTTCGCCTTCAGCTCCGATGAATCAATCAAGCAACAATGATCAATCGGGTCGTCCAGCTCCAATGAATCAATCTGGTCATTCAGCCCCAATGAGCCAACCAGTCAGCAATGATCAGGCTGCTCATCCAGCCCCGATGAACCGTCGTCCTCGTCTCGTTCGTCAAAATGCTGAGGAACACGTTCCACTTACACGCCGAGCTCAAAGAGTCCGTTATGACGCTATGATGGCTGAAAGAGTTATCGAGTATCCTACAATGGCTTTGAGAAGTTTTTCCGTAAATGACGTTGCGCAAGTCACTGGAGACGCTCAGACTGTTGGTAATGCTCGAACTGCTGGCAATGCCCAAGCTACTGGTGGTGCTCAAACTGTTGAAGTCATTCACACTGTTCAGATCACTCAAACTGTCGAGGTCACTCAAACTGTTGTGGTCACCAATGACCCACAAACTGGTGAAGCTGGCTTGAATTCTTTGACAGGCAACAACCTCACCAACACCTCTACTACGACTTCCTCTGCAAGCACTATCTCAAGTTTTGTAGTTGTGAATGCTCAAGTCTATAGTGCTTCAGGTAGTCCATCCTCCTCTACAGGTGGTAGTCCTGTTACCATGAACCAAAACTCTCGTGAGCAAGAGAATGACCACGCAATCGTTGATCAGGTCACTGAATCATCTTAAAATGGAGATATGGTATGTCTATTTTTCTATTATTCTTGTTATTCCTGCTGTCTGCTATATGCTATATGTGCAAGTTGTCATACCCACTGTTCTCTTTTGTTTTCAACATCTCTTCCACAACCTCTAACTTCCTGATTCAATGAGAGTATTCACAATCCCCTTCATTTCCTTCCCTGTCCCCCTCTCCCTCCTCCAGACCCCGAGAGAAAGTACAAATCCTTCATTTCTTTTCCATTTCCAATCCTTTAGTTCAGGAGAGAAGTTTGGATGGTCGTGCTTCATACAATACCACAATTCCGTCAAACACGCAATTCGATGAGACGGTTTGGTTGTCGAGAAGTTCCTGAAAACAACCCAGAGATAATGCAATCACTCCCTGAGAATATCTGGTCCTCAGTTTCAGAGAATTCGTACAATAAGTGTACAAGTTTGAAACTCAAGAAGACATTTAAAAGAGTATAGATCGGGGACTTCAGCTCATTTGTACAGAATGAGAAGTATGTTGTCATGATTACCTCCACTTTTTAGTTCGCGATCATCAAGGATCGGAGGGTAACTAGTAGAGCATAACATAACTAGTGTTGAATATGTACACTATCTAATAAAGCAATTGTCATAAGACTCTTCAATTGGCATTAGAATTATCATTCTTCGTCATTGCCTATCTTATATCTGTTATCTGCACCAAATCTTGATTTTTCTATTTTTTTTAAAAAGAAAAGTCTGAAAGGAAATATTTAAAAGCTGACAGTGATTTAAGAAAGAAGCCTTAAGCTAACTTATCGCAATTATAGTCTTTTGAAGTCGTAGCAGCCCCTTCCAATACGGATGAAAATGACTTGATCATCCCCGCCCTCAGTTGACTTCCTATCTACTTCCGACGTCCACCAATGATAACAGAGTTTTGAATATTGAACATACAGAACTTTTTGCGTAACCAAGCTTTGGTCTGGCCAATAATGCTTCTTTTGATAGTGTTGAGACTAGTCCATATATCATTTGACAATTCCGGCACTAGAGAGGAAGAGGAAAAAAGGGAGGAACAGGTCGATTTTGATTTCGAGGATCTTTTTGACATTTTGACTATCTCACGTTGACACCTCAGCCAAGATATCCGTTGCAACTACACTTGGGATACTCGAAATTTGATATGACTTCGATGCGTCGTTTCAGTACATGTTTGGAATTTTAGTGTTTAATGTTTAATTCTTGAGTAAAATTGTTGGGTCTTCACACCTTCTTGCACGTGGGGAATCAGTAGTGTACACTACCCAACTATTTTACGGTTATGGCTTTGCATATGTTTTCTTGCTATTCTTTTTCTTCTTTACTTCAGGTTTTAACCAGTATGATTCAGTACCTCGCTTCTTTTTTCCTGTTTGGGACATAAGAGCTTGCGATACCTAATGATTTTACAATCACGACCTTTCGATGAGGTACGAAAATACTATTATGTAAGCCCATTTAAAGCGTGTCTAGTTGTTTATCAAAAGTATCACTAGTGACATTATCTTGTATATTGTCCTAGCACACTCTTTGGGATTTCTTATTTATGAAAATGCATTGGAATTCTTCTTCTGAACAATGAAAGATGTATTAAAATATCTGAGATCTAAGTAACTGTGAGTCTTCCTCGGAGACTAAATTTCTTTTAACCCCACGAGCAAAGGTTATAGACTTCCTAATGATCTGATGAGCTATTGAGCGTATAATTGATCACGCGAAACCAACTAATATGATAAAATTCTCAAAAAATTCGTCATTTTGTCAATTTTTTCCCTGGAAATTCTCGTTCATGAGGTCTACGACCGAACTAATATCTTCTGACGCAGAGTCTTTACATAATCTTTACAGAATTTTCATGATACTATGATGCGATATCTACACTCTTTCCTATTGTTCTGTAATTATATTCATAATGAAAATAAGGGGGAGACAATTCCCTCGCTTAACCTCGATCTAAATACTAGTGACCTCGCTTAGCACTCCGCTGCCTACTTGTCCTCACTTGACTCTATTTCTCATGCCGCATCTGGACTTCTTCCTCTTCTTTTCCCTTCTCTTCCCTTCCACAAACAAGACCCGAAACCCATGTTATCCCTCCACTCCATCCTAAATCTCCCTCCCTCATGATCAGCCCCCCCACTAACACTGACATAAAGTCAATAGTCCATTACACTTCCACCCCTCACAAAACTTTAGTCCCTTAACTTAACGTAATGTAACTCTTAGCTTCGCTGCTACTAGTCTTCCCCAACATCTTGAGTTTATTTCAAGTATGACTCACGTAACCTCTAGCCCCTTCTGAATTTTACTATAAAGCCATCGAAATTACCTCCTTGTATCATCTACTCCTCTCATTCATCCATCCATTTATTCATTCATTCACCCATTCATTCATTCATCTCATATCATTACAAAGCCCTAATCACTTATATAACTTCTCCAATCCCACAGCCTCGCAACCTTCCAAAATCCTCATATATCTTCATTATCTTCCCCTCAAAGTATCCTTCTATAAGATATACCTCTCTCTTCACCATCTTTTTCTTTCATTTCTCTCCCCTCCAACCACTCCAACCGCAGTATCCACCCCTTCCCTCCTCCCATACAAATTCTCCAAAGTTAAAAATCTCAATCCCGCCGTTCAACTTTCTATTCTCGGCCACCAATATAAATACCACGCACTATAACCCACCATCTTCAATTGACCAGAAACTCGGCCTCTAGATGATATCCAAATGAAGATCATAAATTCGACTTGAAAATCACATCACAACCAACCATGTGACACTATATGACCTGACAGAGAGAGCTAGCCCTTCAATAATTATATGACTGAATGCTTATATAATCCGATATCTTTATCTGAGAAGATTGGTTGTATGATTAAAAATCACCATCATCTTTGATATGACAGCTGATACGGAAAGAATGCGGTTTGTCGATATGATCTGATCTAACGGTCATTTCACAACCTCAAGTCAAACAATGAAATTTCATTGCGCATTACATACACTTCCAAAACCAACGTCAACAGAGTTGATACCTACGTACCGCAGAAGTACATTTCCAATCTGAAATCAGATATAAGAGTGTTCGCAGAGCCCAGCCAGCCCAAGATACACACCAAAGACGACAAACCTTTACAATCCAGAATCAAAAATTATCAATAGATAAATCGCCTCTCTCAACTTGATCTCCACAGATCCCTCATCACAATTCACATTCTTATAGGAAAAGAGAAAGAAACAGAGGAAAAGAAAAGTAACCATTAGGATAACCACAGACACATTCAATGGAATGATGACAAAAAATACGCAGAAATCGGATGTTGTAGTTAAATCCATATTCATATTCTCACTACGAGAGTGATAGCAATTCATCATCATGATCGTAAATAAGATCAGCGACTACGGCACTTATTCATAATGCAATTACATCGCGATACTTTCTTGAAAGTTTTCGAGACGCCTGTCATTTTGTGAAAATAAAGGATCCGTCACAGGTGGGGAATGGGGATAGAAGAGATGATCCTCGTATATGCACCAGGAGAGAAGAGAAAGCGAAGAGAACTAGGGAGGTATGGAGGTAGGAAGTTAATTATTAGGAGGGAGGGAGTTAGTGTAGGTACTGGATGTTTGATGTTTGGGTTTGAGCTACCTAGGTACTATCTAGGTGGATATCTGGATGTGATGGATAGCTGAACATATAGATGTGATGATGAATTTTGTGAGGGTTGTTAGGATGGATTGAGTAGAAAGGCAGGGCCAGGTCAGTCCAATGGGTGAGAAAATAAATTTTCTTGCCTAACCTACAAACGAAACACTCTATGGAAAAATTATACGAATGAACAATTCATTCAATGCTTTTCCAGGCTACCTTTTATATTTTTGTTTCATCTTTTCCAGGTTCTTAATTTGCTTGCTAGATAGGCTAGACAGGCTATATAGGTAGCTGTCTGTATGTAGGTGTATAGTAAAGTTCTCAAGAACTTGGATGTGTTGGATTAGGTGGAAATGCCGGGCCAGTCTGGTGGGTGAAAGAATGGATGTGGTTAGCTGAATTTTGGGCGTTGGGGGTTTTGTATCATCGGGGAGAAGAAAGAAGAAGAAAATAAACCTACAAAATCTCGTCCTCTCTCCATTTCTCCTGGAAACTTGCACTGCATCACCAACTCGCAACACCTTCCCTTCATTCACATCTCCATTTCCTAGAAATCCATAGCGCCCAAATATCGGACTGTATTTCATGCCGTCGTCTACGCGTCGATCTTTCATGAGGAGTTTGAGGACTTCTTTTTCTTTGGGGGCGGAGGTACCGGTTTCATGGTCGACGTTTAGGGAGACGCAGCGGCCGCAGTTGGCGGTTAGGAGAATTTCTTTGGGGGAACTGGAATTGAGGTCGGAATTGGGATCGGAAGAGGAACTGGAGGAGAAGGTCAATCCACCCCAGTAGTCTTCATCGTATGGGCGGGGAGAACCGGAGATAATAATGTTGGCGCGGAATTTTGTAATGTCCATTTTGGGGGTTGGGGAGGGGAGACGGCTGGTTACGTCATCGCAGGAGGATTGTGTGATGATGAGATAGGGGGCGCAGTCGTTGAAGATGATGGAGGGGGCTTTGGGGGTCGGGAGAAGGGAAGTGAGGAGAGGGATTTTTTGGAGGAGGGGGCGAGTGGGAGGGGTGTAGGTTGCGGGTTTTCCGGGGAGATTTCCGAGAACGAGACGTCGGTTGGGACCTGCGTAGGCGAGGAGTACGGGGTACTTAAAGTATTGGGAAAACCAGTTGTTATAGGTGGATCCCATGTCGTAGGCTGTCATGGGGCTTTTGTGCATGGTGATTGAGATTTCTGGGAGGTGGGAGAGGGCCGAGGGGGAGAGGTCGATGGTTAGGGTTGGGTGGGGAGAGGCTGGGGTTTGGGGTGAGGAAGAGGGGGCGTGGTAGGTTACGTGAAGAGTGGAGTCTGTGATGGATGTGTGGAATAGAGCCATCTCTGGAAACTCGGATATATGCATATTTTGATAGCGACCCCATTTGGAATTGGAATCGCGGATGCGGAGGAGCATGAATTTGCGATCGTAGGAAAACCCTTCTTTAGTTAGGGTGGCCGAGGGGAGAGAACATCCTCGGAGAGATTTGATGGGGTAGATGTAGAGCTATGTGGCGTTAGTTGGATGTTGAATGTTGAATGTTGAATGTCTGAACGCTGGATAGCTATTCTGGGGAAAATTATGGTACTTACTTGACTAATAGTCATTTTTGGACCAGGTGGAGAAGATATCGATTTAGAAATATCTGTCTGTTGTGTGGAAGCCGCGGCCAATGAAATCCCATCCACCTTTTCCACAATTGAAGCCAGCTCATGATTATTCTCAAGTACCCCCGGTTTTCCCTCCAACATCCTTTTAAGATCCGAAAATATCTCTGCAACTTCTTTCCGGGATGTTTCATCTCGTTGAATCTGTGCTTCGGCATTTTGAAGTCGTTTCCTGAACTCTTCAAGCTGAGTACTTCGAGTTGATAGCCTGATCACAAGATACCATATCAACCCGATTTGGAAAATCGATCGGAGAGACCACTCCCCTAGAATAGGTATGTGGATTGTGTTTATATAATGAGTGGTCTTTTCAATCACATCCCACAAGGAATCGAGAAATGGTTCTGAGGTTGCCATTCCTTCAGAGTGGAAGGTATTCGTCGTTATTACTGGGTGTGTTATGAACTGCTCAGAAGTATACAGTAATTTAATCGAGGAATCTGGAGCCGACGAGTCTTATTGTCTAGATTATTTCATGTCAAATAAATCGCTGAGGTGGATGTCGTTGAGATGTATAAAATAAACTTGCTTACAATTCTCTCATTCTCGAGTGAAGTCTTGATCTTATCTGACGAATCAGAGGAAAGATGGATTTTCTTACCCGATAAGGCGAGTTTATTCTTTCAGTATCATGAGAGTATTTCATCTATCGCTCTGCATTTGGGTTCCAACAGTTAATAATGATATGTGTATCTTTCCATCAACTGACTGTACGAGCGCAATTAAACTTCAAGGACCTTGGATATTTCTAATAGTCACGTGATTTATACATTATTGATTCTTAGTCTCTACTGCCGACTCAAACGACACAAATTAGCGAACATACACTGTGGAAATCTTTAAATATCTCGGAGGGAAACTATACAAAATGTCTTCATTTTCTTTCATTTCATCGACTCATCACGTGTTACACTCTTCGGCTTCACTCACCATGGATATACCCCGCTTTTCCCCAATACGCCAAGTGGGATATTCTCCTCCACGTGCATCAACCATAGGACCTTAACTTCATCCGAACTTTCTGTACCTGCAGAGACAATTTACTTTTTGCCATCTTCGGGATGCATTTCAATATGTATCCTGGATGCATATGAAGATTAGGTTTTTACATTTGTATATAAAAGGACGATGAATTCCTACTCTTGGCAATGGAACATTTTAGTTGTCGGTTTTGAAAATTAATCATCATATGAATCGTTTGTCATTATGCTTTCTTTAACGGTTTGCTTGGGCTTTCTCTCGGTCGTGGGTGCGGTTCCAGGTGCTCAGTTTCCTCATGCTACTCCAGCTCCTTACTATGATGCTCGATCGAACTCCGGATCTCATGATAAGAGTTGGATAAATTATACTGCCGTGCCGGGGTTCTTTTTACAGGATGAAGCGACGACTGTTCCGTCGACTTTCGACTATGTATGAGTTCTTATATTTTTATTAATCTTTGGATATACATCATTGATTACACACGTGTTAGATTTTACAAGGCTAATCATATTCACAGACTCAATGGAACTTTGGTCTCCTAAATCGAACTTATCCCACGGATTCCCGTGCCTCTAAAAATGCAAGTCAATGGGAGAGATTTGAGAAATATGTAACTTCTTTAAATAAGAACTCGAAGAAGAATGTGAACTATAAAGTTTTATTTATGGGGAGACATGGTGAAGGATGGCATAATGCTGCTGAGACTTATTATGGAACTCCTGCTGTAAGTTTTTTGATTGGGAGATGTATTGATGGATTAATCGCTAACAATGGACATAGTGGAATGTATGTACCTCTTGTCAGAATAGATTGTAGTTGTGGGATGAAACTAATGATTGTAGTGCTATTATTCCGAGATGGATGGCAATGCCACTGTCACCGTATGTATCGCAATCTGACTCTGAATTGATGAAGTGGAAGTTAACACTATTCAGTGGGCAGATGCTCATTTAGATCCTAATGGGATTACTCAAGCTCAAAAAGCCGCAAACTACTGGCTTTCCCGTATCCAACTCCAAAACATCCCACCTCCACAATCTTACTACACTTCCCCACTCTACCGCTGTCTCCAAACATCCAACATCACATTCTCAACTCTTCCTCTTCCTAAATCTCGTCCTTTCAAGCCACTGGTCAAAGAACTTCTCAGAGAAGGTATTTCGGGTCACACATGCGATCGAAGAAGTAACCGCACTTTCATCCACGAATCCTTCCCCTCGTATAAAATTGAGAAAGGGTTCCCAGAGAATGATCCATTCTGGAAGGCACTCGAGGGTGAAGTTTCGACCGATCAGGATATTAGAAGTAAGAAGGTTTTGGACGAGATTTTTGGAAGTGATGATCATACTTGGTTGAGTATCACAAGCCATTCCGGGGAAATTGCTAGTATTTTGAGAGGTATGTATGATTTCTCCATCTGTTTGTTGATTTTTCGCCCGGGGTTATTACTTTTTCTAGTCGGACAGCATATACACCATATTTTTCAGTGTCAAGATGGAGTGGGCCGTTCCGTGGGGAAGAACTCAAACTTCGCTCAGAATAGACACGCAACCTATCCCACCCAGCCCATATTCTCTCCGCATCACCCCCCTCCCAAAATTCTTCCTTTCCTTTCCTTTCCTTTCCTTCCACCTTCCCAAACATCCCAACATGCTAACCTCCCTCCCTCACACCCCGCAGTTCTCCACCACCAAGTCTTCAGCCTCGTAACCGGATCCATCATCCCCGTCCTCGTAAAAGCAGAAACCATTTCCGGAACCCCATCGTCCACTTCCTCTCTACCCGTACGTACCAATACCATTACGATTATCCCTTTCAACTCATCTCTCATACTCATACTCACCTCTCCCTCTCCTTCTCCTACAAATGTAATGATACTAATCACATACATGGCGCCAATGGCAGTGGACCACTATATCGACGTGTACCAGTCCTCCAGCCAACACGGCTACCTTGTAAGGTGCTCACAAGAACCTCCCTCAGAAGGTAAAAGAAGAAAAAGAAGAAGAAATCCAAGGAAATGTTAAAAAGGAAAAGAGTAGTAATATCATTCACATCCATCAGAAGGACACTCACTAGAAGTCTAATCAATTATTAA
The DNA here is from genome assembly GCA_004786245.1 of Botrytis hyacinthi. Lineage (NCBI taxonomy): Eukaryota > Fungi > Ascomycota > Leotiomycetes > Helotiales > Sclerotiniaceae > Botrytis > Botrytis hyacinthi. The sequence continues at coordinate 120,317 of PQXK01000088.1, read as the reverse complement.
TTTTAAATAATAAACAGAAAGAAATTCTCTCTCTCTCTCTCTCTCTCTCTCTCAGTATATAGTGACAAACAACAAGTAGGTGATCGTAAGAAGTACATCTGTATGTATCTATGTATACCTATTTATATCCATACTCATCCCCTTTACTTCACTAGTCACATCAACACACACACACACATATACACACAAAATGTATTTGATTTATTTAATCTCATCTCATCTAATCTTATTTTTCCCCTTCCCTTTCCCTTTCTTTTATTCGCTAATCTCCACCTCCATCTCCGCCTTCATCACCATCACTCCCACCCTTTCATTTCATCTCTTCCATTCCCCAATCCCCTCCCACAATCTAAATCCAAATCATTACTCATCTCGTCTCACCAACCCCATCCCTCCCATCTCGTCCCTCCAAACATGAAAAAACATAAACTTTGGTATCATAACATTATGCATGCATGCACATCCAAATAATTTCTCCAATCAATCCATCACACAATCCATTACCACAAACAAATCCATCCCTCTACAAAAATTCAACAAAATCCATCCATCCATTCATACGTCCCCTATTAAATGCAAATCCCCCCCATTTGACAATAACCAAACCATGCATCCGTCCATCCCCGTCCCAGACCCCAAATACACGAATGCTATGGGTATATCGAGAAAAAAGAAGGGTCGAACGCCTGCCAGTTTAGCTACAACCAAACCAAAAAAATGCCAAATTCGACAAAAAAACAATATTTGCCGCCGATAGAAAAAGAAAGTCATAACGACATAACGGCATAATTCATTACTTTGTCACCTTCATCTCACCTCTTCTCATCATTCCTCCGACCACATTCCCGAATTCTCATCTTCACCTCCTCACACCTACTGAGGCGCCCCAGTCCCCGCCCCTTCTTGTCCCTTCAACAAAGTCCTCAATGTAAGAACCTCTCGCCTCAACCTCGCATTTTCCTTCTTAACTCTCGCAGCTTCCTCACTACTCTCTCTCATTCTCGTAACCAGTTCTTCTTTCGCGCTCATTGTTCCACCTACACCATTCCCATCTTCACCTCCAGCACCGCCCTTTCTACTCGCTCTCAAAGCCTTAACGATCTTCCCCAATTCTGCATTGAACTTCTCATAAAGTAACTCATTCTCCGCACTACTCTCCTTGTAAAGTTGATCCAATCCTTTAACCTTGAACTCACTCGCCTGTAAACTAACTTCCAACTCCTTCTTAACTGCATCATTTCTCTCATTCAAATCTTTCACAATATTTGGAATTTTTGTCTCCAACAATAAAACTGCTTCAGAAAGTCTAGCAATATCTGAGGTTCTAGGAATAGCAGAAACAGCATTCAATTTTGCCATTTCTTCGCCAATCTTAGACAACTCATTTTGAAGAGAAGCTTCTGCTTCATTTATTGCTCTGGCTTCATTTTGTAAACGTTCGCGAAGTTTTTGTGGACTTTGAAGACGAAGACGTTGAGGAGATTTGATAGTTCCATTAAAGTTGTTTGCGTGTGATGTTATTGGACGAGAAGGATCACGAGGAGTTCCACGAAGAGTAGGGATGTTTGATGAGAGAGAAACCGTTTTATTATGACCGGCTCGCCATTGTTCCTTAATTGGCGATGCAAATGGTGTAGAATCCAGAGAAGACATAATATTCTGGGCTCGTTCGGTTAAATTACCCATACTGCGATCGATCCGATCAGGAGATGTGATCATGGGTAGATTCTCTTTAAGAGCAGGGGAACTTCGGTACATTAAAGATCGATCTCTATCCATGATTGAACCATTTGCTGGAATTTTCGTAATCTTTAATGGAGAGGCTGGAACCTTTACAGGTGATGGAGTTCTTGGCGGAGAATTTGCTCTTTTATTTGGCGGTGTAATCGTAGCAGGTTGTTGCTCAGGAGATGGAGTCATTGGTCCAAGTGTTGCTTGAGCCATCAAACTTTTCAAATCAGATAAAGAACTTCGACGTTTCTTTTTCGATGATCTGGCAGTGCCATCATCCTTCGAATCTTCAGGTGGTGGTGATGCACCGATAGTGCTAAGCCTTGATTTTGGTGCAATTGAATCAGAACTACCAGGTCTTTCATCAAATGCCCCCATAACTGTAGGTCTGTCACGAGATGCTGGTCGGCTTTTACGGTCTGGTGATTCGATTGAATGAGCTCTTCCTAAGGATGGTTTTGATGCATATTGATCTCCAGTAGCAACACTACGAGTAGTCTTACTCAATGTTCTCCAAACTGAAGGACGATGATCAGCATCAGCTTTAGTACTACCTTGACGAAAGACAGTATCGGCAAATCTTCTTCGTAATGATGTATTTGATGTAATAGATCCGGTGGCAGAATGTATTGATCGACTTGCCACGGAACCATAATTACTACCACCTCCAAGACCAATACCAGGTCCAGGTCCCAGATCATCAAATAGTTTATCGGAATCTTCGACAACACGATCCAATAAATTGATGTAGTTATGTGGTTCTCCATCAACGACCAGTAACTCAGCAAAAGCGACTGTAAGAGAACCACGATCGCCATCATTACCACACCCATCCAAGAGATCCGCCAATAATTTGATGATAGCAATAAATGCTCTCCTATTTTGTGGTGCCATTTCTCCAAATATCAATCTGACGTATTCATTGAAATCACCGGGGAATAATTTGATAGATCTTTCTTGTAAAGCATCAAGAGAATCAAGTGACATAACAGAACCCATTTGTTCCTTCCATGCCAATCGTAGAAACTTCTCGAATGCCACAAAAATAACATCAAAAGAAGTTTCAGAAGCTGCTCGAGTATCGAAAGGATTTTCAATAAAAGTATTGTATAATGCATTGACGGCCAATTCATCAGCAGCTCCCCTATTTCGTAAGTTCTTTCCAACAACGTTTCCTTTTCTTGATTGAAGAGCTGCAATGTAACCCGTGAAAGTTTCCTCCAGTCGGACAAGTGGATTGACGGGTCTACCCTCTTCAAAAGGAGCTCGAACACTACCTTTACCATCCGAGAAATCTTGGATTGAATGTAAAGATCGATTACTACCTGTTCGAACGATTTGTGGCGATTCCAATGATGGGATCTTACCCATTATCATAGGTCGAGAGATTTTACCAGGGGATGCCAACCCATTGAGACTCGTCGTTGATGGTGAACCTCCGAAACCACTATTGAGTAAACTGGAAAGAATTTTGACGGGAGAATGTGGTCGATACGATTTTGATCTATCACCCTCACACAGAACGTCGATAGATTTTAGAATTTTCGAGTAAAAAGAGGTAAAAGGTGCAGATAAGGCTGGGTTGCTGATTTGATGTTGAAGTCGAAGTAAATCGGTTACTGAGATTGTTAGTCATGCCCTCAAAAATAACGCACAAACACTTACCTCTCTTTGCAAATGTAACCATCAAGTACTCAGGAAGTACTTCATCCACATACACCCTATCATTAAGTCCATCTACCTCAAGTCTATATTTCTCTCCTCCTGCCAATGTGGTGACATTGGCTACAATATCAACACCATAATGACCCACAGGAGCACCCTTGGTACCCTTCTCGTGATCAACAACTAAGCGAACAGGAGCAGGTTCTCTCCGGCCTTGAACCAAATCGTCAACACCTTCAGCAAAAATGGCACAATAAATGTGAATCCCGGCCGGCTTAATCGATCGTAAACTCCATCTATCGGTTTCGCGTTCAGCCTCCGAGAATCTTCCTTCAAGTCTAGCTTTGATCAATTCCTCACCCAACCTAGACGCCTTGGCTTCGTAAGCTCCTTGTAAAACAAAGTTTCGAACTGTAGCCGCTTGATTACGATCTCGTCCCATATTTGCGTCTTTCAACTCATGTAAGGAAGTCAACCAGATACATCGATTGTCATCAGATGATGTAACCCTAGTATCTCCAAGGACATGCCAGCCAGTAAAAGAAAGGTCATAGAGATGTTTCTGTCCACCAGCTGCTGCGGTAACTGATGCCATCATAGTTTGAGCAGAAGGTTTATCAATCTCCGCCATGACACCTCGAGCTGTTTGTAAACAATCCTTATTCTTCTTCAACAAAACGATACAATCAGCGAAGAGTAGAAGGATACCTTCCTTGGTAATACCTGCACTACTACCTGTTGTGACTTCAACATGATATGGAGGTGGTAACTCTATCGTATCAACCGCCGTGATTAGACGTCCTTGAGGATGTAGTGTGGAAGGCCAAGCGTCAACCAAACACCTTAATCGATTCACCACTTGTGACTTATCAGCTGCTGGTGGATCAAGTGAACATATCGAAGTAATGATATCTCTAGCCTTCAACATAGGTTGTAAGGCTGGATGTAGCACTGGAAGCGAATTGACAATATTATCAATAAAGAGACTATATCTGGGTAATCTCTGGACTGGCTCAATTACAGCCGATCTCAAACGTTGTTCCCCGGTAGCTTGTACCCGACTTGAGAAGCTACTTGGTTGCTTCATGAAGCTCGAAATGATTTGTGGAAATTCCTGGCTAGCATGGATATATTGTTGGTAACTCTCGGAAAATTGTGGGAACCATTCAAGTAAGACTTTGGCAAAGGCCAGTGCACCCGTAGGGTCCTTCAAACGACCCGAGCCACCATATCGAGATGAGGTGGAGCTGACTATTGGTGTTTCCAGATCTTGCATGGCTTCTTCCTCGGTTTCATCCATCACTTTTCGTATCGCTGATAAGAAGGTTGAATTAATTTGTAGGATTCGATCCAAACATCGTGGGAAGAGCTTTTGTAGATCATCTTCCGAAGGACTGAAACTTCCAAATGCTCGACTTTTGGCTTTGGCTCGAAAATCATCTGCAATATGATTGACCAACTCATGCATCTTTATCACGTAACGTTCTTCCGTATCGACCAATTCTCCCATCTCTCGTCGCAAAGCCATTTTTTGATCCTTCTGAAATGATTTACTTCGATTCAATGATGTCGGTTTCGAAGGGGCTCGACGTAATTTCGACGTGGGAAGGAATGTCACCTCTCCAAAGACCTTGACCAATGGTGCATATGATCCATATTGCCTCAAGGTTAGATCGGGATATTCTTCCTCATCCAGATCCCCTTCCAATTCTTGAAAAGGTGATATCGAACCCGGCGGCAGAACCAAATCCACATCCACATAATTAATATTTTGTATTCGTAAAGCGGCTTCAATATCTCTCGTCACATCTGGCGTATTTTCCACCCTCACCATCGAACTTGCCAAATCTGCCGCATGTTGTTCGCCGAATAATGTCGGTGCCGAACCTGGTCTCTGTTTCCTTGACGTATTCGCAACTTGTAATATTAATCCACTCTTCACCACCTCTGGTAACTCTTTGAAATATTTGAATAAACCGAATGCCAGACCGCGACATAATTCATCTCCTTGTTTATCGCGCGGGAGATAATTCACGGATTCGTATAGCGGTGAGTTTGGTGAAATGGTTATGCGCTGGTACGATTGAAAACCTGCAGCGGTGAAGATATGCAGTTGAATTCGTGAACTATTGAGGGTCGAATTGGTGGTGGTAGAAGGGCCATGATATATGAGGACGGGTAGGTTTGAAAGATGAGGATCGTGTGCGTAGAATAGGTTTAGATGATCGAGGGACAAAGCCAGCTCATCTGTAACTCGAACCATGGTATGAGAAGATGTGAGAGGTTGTTGAGGTGTTGAATTAGGATTGGGATTTGAGAGGGTGAATGGTATGGTATGGATGGTATGGTTCCGAAATCGTGGGTCTCTTTAATGTGTGGCCTCCTTCATGGCGAATGGAATGAAATATATGACCTTGTTCTTCTTCTTGCTTGTCTCTCAATATTATTTGGCAGAGGTTGAAGAACACAAGATCAAAAGAACAGATGATTACCTTACCCTTGTTTGATTGATTGAAAAGATTGTGATGATGTTTTTTGACAAATCTAAATCAAAAAGAAGGTAAAGTATTTTGTGGTGGGTATTGATTTGTGGTATAGAATTGGTTGCAGCCGACTGGTTGATTGTATTTGATATTGTACAAACAGACAAGCAGACAAACAGATGGACAGATGGACAGTAGATGGAGGACAGAAGACAGAAGACAGAGAGACAGGCAGACAAACAGACAGAAGTATTGTATCATAAAATTTGGGGAGGGTTGGTAAGGTACGGGGAGTGGAGTGGAGTGGAGGGGATTATGGTGATATCAAATTATTGCGGCAGAGATGACACTTGATGATTGAGTTGAGTGAGTGGATAACGTGAGAAAAGAATAATTAAGAAGGCCGGCGTAATAAAGTAAAATGCAAAATTCAAAATATGGTAAATGTAGTAATAAATGAGGTATTGATTTGGTTTGATTACCTCGTAGATAACCTTTTCAAGTAAGAAATAGAGTATTTTTATTAATCTCTTTCAATTGTTTATATCATCATTGTTTTGATATTCATTTTATATTTCTATCTTTTCTATCTTTTACCTTTTCTATCATTTCTACCTTTTCTATCTTTCCTTCCTTTTCTTTTCTCCCTTCTCTTCATTCCCTCCTCTTTCACCCCTTCACTCCTTTTTACTCCCTTTGCTCATCAACCTCGTTCCTCAAACATTTTTGACGGTAAAAAGGAAAAAACGCGTTGTGGCGCATTTCGAGTATATTAGTATATATGTATATATACATATATAGGAGGTAGGAGGTAGATATGTATGTACAACACTTCAAACATCTATCAAGTGATTGTGGATCTCCTTCTTAGTATTCCAAATGACATGTATATTATATGATGGCTGGTCTTATTGATATTGAACATTTTATATGAACCGCTGAATACAATCGTGTCGTTGGATTCATCGTTATTCCTTGATCTTTTTATTGTTATCTTTATTATCTTTATTATCTCGCTATCTCCCTCTTCTCTTTTCCTTCTTCTCTTTCCTTCTCTTGTCTCTATAAAAAGAATCATGGTAGGGAGGATATCGTATTGTATAACATCCATATCCATATTCATATCCCTCCCACCCATTCATCAATCCATCAATCCATCAATCCCATGTAACCGCGTCCAGCCCCTCGATTTATTCTCCACGCGATGATTGGCCTCTTCCTCCTTTCCAATCGAACACGAAAAAGTAGGCAAAGTCCACTTACTTACCCCGCCGTCCAGCTGAGCTTTGTTTGTTTGTTTGCTGATGATTTATTCTTCACTTGACATTTTTTGACATTTTTTGATCTTTTTTTTTTTCTTCCTCTTCCATCTAAAAAAGAAGAGGTTGGTGATCTACTTAAGGCTGAGTTGTCTTTGATTAAACCAATTTAATTTGAGTTACCTTTCGTTTCTTCCCTTACGCCATACACTAAAATTTAAACTAAGAAATGGAAATGGAAATGCAAATGGAAAAAAAGATTATTCGAGAATAATATCCTCTCATTGGAATTGGTAAATCTCGATTCTCGAGGGATGAATGAGGTCAAGAGGAGATTTGGTAATGAAGATCTTATACTAGGGATGAATGAGGGGCAGTTATCATAGATGAATATTATAGATGAATATTGTAGATGAATATTATAGACGAATATTATAGATGAATATTATAGATAAATATAATAGATGAATATTATAGATAGATATTGTAGATAGATATTATAGATGAATATTATAGATGAATATGATAGATGAATATTATAGATAAATATTGTAGATAGATTTAATATCATTTCATCATTCCACAGAGATCCCTCAAACTTATTATCAACCTTACCATATTAATTCGGAATATCTAACATCCCGATAAGATAACGAGATACCTCATCTTCAATCCCGAATATTTTCAATCCCGAAAACCATCACTCAATCCCTAAATAAAAGCCGAAATCATCAATCATCAATCATCAATCGTCTTTCATTCCAAACCTTTCCAACCTCGGCCCGCTCAACCTTCCAATCAAATCAATACAGTACAGTACAACCTCAAATTCACCAGACCGAATCTGAATTCCCACCTCTCAATCTCCAATCCAACCCATCAAAAACAAATCTTTCTTCAACCCACCACTCACCATCCACCACCCACACACCACCCACACACCACCCCCAAAATGTCAACCGAAATCCCCTTTACAGCAAACCACACTCAACAACCCTTCAAACTCCTCGAACTACCCCCAGAACTGCTCACCCTTCTAGAATCCGATGTTCCTCCCACGTAAGCAAGCCTCATCCGCCCCGCTCATTCCGGCCCTCCCTCACACACACACTAACCCAATTCCCTCTCCACCCACAGCCTCCTCATAACCTCCTCCCCCCAACCCCCGCACCACGCACACCTCCTCGTATCACCCTCTTCCACTTCCACCTCCACCTCCACCTTCACCAAAAAAACCTACCTCCTCCGCCAAAAAAATACTTCCAATCCGCTGATGCTTCTCTCTCCCTCCTCTACTCACCATTCTTCTTCTACTTCCTCCACCTCCACCCCCCAACCTCAACCTCAACCAAGCATCACGAGAATAGGAAGTATATCCGACACGATCGAATTAATCGAAAAAGAAGAAGAAATTAACGGACAAGAAAACGACAAAGAAAAAGAACCCGAAGTCACGAAAAAGACATCCACGGGAAAAGTAAATAAATGGCATGAGAAATTCGCAAAGAGTAGGGGGAATGGTACTAATAGTAAAGGTTGAGAGGGGGGTATTGGGTTTTATTGTGTTGTATATACAGGTATTATATCTAACTAGCTGGTTATTCGATTAGAACTCTGAATCTTCATCGGGCGAGATATAAGATGAAATGAAATAAATAGACTCATATCCATCCATCCATCCAGATCACGGGAACGAAATGAGATGAGATGAAACACAACACAGCACAGCACAGCACAGTAGACCAGAGAACTTTCCTTCTTTCCTTCCTTCTTTCTTCCTCCCAGATATCTGTTTATACCCATGTAAATATATAATATGTACACATATCAAGATATATACACATACAACCAATCTTCAATTCATGTACATCTACTCAGGTAGCTTGATGGCTAGAAATATGGTATATGATATATATATGTCTGTCAAATAACCTGTACTATTCATCTCATTCATCCCCTCTCCTTCTCTCCTTCTCTCCTACTCCCACTCGCACCCCCACTCCCATAATATAATCCCAATTCCAGGAAAAAACTCCAACAAAAATATCAGGATATTGAGGTTTATTATAGCTCATAACTCATAGCTCACAGCCCACATGAAAATCAAAATCAAAATCAACCGCCCCCCCTCCCTTTTTTTCTCAAGAAGAGTAATACCCTTTCCCTCCTTTCCCTCCTTTCCCTCCTCTAATCTATTAACACATAATACAATACCTATATTCTCGAATTCCTCTCCCTCCACTCCGCTTATCTCCTCGCCCTCACCTCGTTACTACATCATCCCAATTCTCACAATAAGAGATAGAATAGTAATGCCAGTTTGTAATCACAATAGGGCAACTGGTTCTTGGTCTCTACCATCTAAATGATATGATGATACGATCTGATAAATAAAAGACATGACTTATATTGATGTGGCTAGCTTCTATGTGATTGCGCTGTGGTATTGTATTGTATTGTATGTTAGGCGGGATCTCGAGAAGTCTAAGGCTGTTATAGCTGTATATCTGTATAAGATGCTCCGATGTAAATCATATCTTATGTATATTACTATACACCAAGAAGAAACCGTTTACAGAGTATCAGTATTAAGTTGGTCGATAAGTGTAAAGTAAGATTACTTTGGTCTATTATGGTTGGTTTCGTTCTTGATTATTATTATTATCTATCTATAGGAAGCTAGTACGTAATATAAGGAAGCGCTAGCTGATACTGTGTCATCTACAATCACATGATTGATATTCTGACGTAGAGGGAGAGGAGGGAATGAGGAGAGTAATAGATTAGTAAGTGTATATTTAGAGTAGAGTATATTTTCTGGATTCTTGGATTTGTTGATGAGTTGTAAGATACGAAAGATGCTAGTATGTCTATCAAGCTAGTAGTCTCAATATTAATCTAGAGTTATTAGTACAAACATCTTGTGTTCCGAGTACTTTCATTTTTATTCAATAGATCTTTTATTTCCCTTTAGCTTTATATCTCTGATCAAGAATACTCGAATTCGAGTCATGGATATGCTCGAGCTTGTGTTTAACTCGGCTGAGTTAGGAAGTTAAGATATTCAAGATAGTAATATAGTTATTAGAGTATCAATCTCAATATTAACTTAGAGTTATTAATACAAATATTTCGTATTTTAAATGCTCCTATTCTTATTCAATGAATCTTCTATTCCCTTTTAGTTTTATATCTCTAATCAGAGATGTTCAAATCTTAAATTAAAATTGTGTTCAAACTCGTACTTAACTCAGTCGAGTTAAAAGTTAGAAAGTCCTAACTTATACTTCTTCGATTTATATTCTTAATTTGTATTAGTTTCTAAAATATATTATATCATATCAAGTATATTTCAATCTTGAGATGGAATTTTTTTTTAAAAAAAATCAAAATCCTTTTTGAACTACTAGACATACGAAAATTATATAAACGTAGGTAAATGACTTCAATTTAATAACTACTGTATTGAGCTTTAGGCGAATGCGAAAGAGACTAGCTCTTTTAGTAGTATCTATATAAGGCCTATTACTTTCTGTATATAGCTAGCTCTTTAGATAGAATATAATAAAGACATTTAGGACCTACAAATACGTAAGTGCTATGTCTTCCGTATCCTTCTCAAACCAACAAAAATAGATATTTATATAATATTTGATTACGATTATAATTATTTTCAAATTGAATATAACCTAAAGTTACTAAGAAGAGTCGTTGTCGAGATACCTAGATACTTTCTAATAGTATATCAAGGATATACGCTATCGACTTTGAATTTGGTCATAGATAGATAAGTAAGTTATAAAATAGAATTCAAATGTATCAATTACGTGTGACTATACTTATTGATTAGTTCCTGCGACTTGCGAGCCTCACTGTAACCTTACGCCGAAACTGGACACTAATCACCGAGTTCATAATACGACTCTAAATCCAAACTTCAGGCGTTCAAAAGGAGCAAAATCGGACTCGAATTCCGATTCGCGCCTCCCTCCCGATCGCGGATCCGTAAGTCTAGAGATGTGACACGTGATAGATGCATCGAGCTGCAGTAACATCGAGCACACAATGAAAAACTAACACCTGACAACACACAAACGAGATAGGGTCAAGGATTTAAGCCCCGACTTGATATTCGAGTCTTGATAACGCTCAACACCATTGGTTTGATGATATTCTGGTAAGCTACTATTCGGAGACGACGGCGATCGATGGGCGTGGAGAAGTTGGAGAAGAGATGAAACATATATGACAATGAGGATTCGCTAGTGATCGCTTAAGAATACACGGACTTCAGGCTCGGGTATCGTAGTGTGACGGGATACGCATTCCCTTCAACCTATGTTTTTGTGAGAGATGATTGAAAGTTGCACACATCTTGTTCCCTGCAACGACATGGTCAAATCAACCTGCAGCCATGTTGAGGGGTCTCCATGGAGAATGAACGCTTATAGACAATTACTCTCGAAAGTAATAAATTCTATCTAAAATTCTATCATCCACTTCTAAATGACAGGACAGGCTACAGACGCTCGCAAATAAGCGCGGCAAATTGGAATGCTAAAGGTGGTTTATGTAACAATGAAATAACAAGCTTGAATACACTCTCTACATCATCTTCGGGAACTCGCCTGGTCAGGCTTGTCGATCACAGCTATCAATTTGAACGCATGATCTTGATAAACCACAACATCCTCCACTCAAAACCCTGCAAAGCACGCACATCCCGCTTATCCAACCGATCGGCCTCGAACTTCTTGATCAAAGCATGCAAAGAAAATCAACATCAGATGATAATCCTCATCTCGCACGCCCGAGTCAAAGATCACAGGCCCGATATCCCGAGGCCCACGAGTAACTTAAGACGCAAACGCGGAGTTCCCGCATACAGTGCTGCATGTTGAGTCGCGCCCCAAAGAATCCGGGATATGGGATTGCTGTCTGCTACCAGAGCATGTGCCAAAGCGCGGAGGTATCAGCGAGAGTTAGCCAGCGTACTTCGTCAAGCATTGGACCCGAGCAAGCGATCTGGACTTACAAACCGCACGTGTAGAGTAGGCATTTAGGAACACATGGGAATTGTCTGCAAGGCCAGTTAGCGTACTGGATTTGCGGAAGCGCGGTCCTCATTGATTCCAATTCGAAACGCAGATCATGCTGCGATACCTCGAACTTGGCCGCAGCGAATCCTAAGGATTCGTCGGTGACAGCTTTGACTATCGATATATTCAGTGGGAAGTGTAGTCGTCCGCAGGCAGGGCACTTACTCAAGTCTCTGCTTTCCGATTCGTCACGGTGAGATGCATGTTATTGATTGCATCTCCGTTTGAACATTGAACACATACTTATGAGCCGCATAATATGGACGGAATTCGATCAAACGCCTCAAGCTAAAACCCGCGTCGTTACGATCCATTTCGAATCGCTGACCGAGGGTCTTAGGGCCTCGGGAAGCAATTGTAGCAGCTGGATCGAAGACGAAAGGTATGATGATGATGAATTCTTTTAAAAGTTAGTCAATCATTCAATTCAGTGAACCAAAAAAAAACCCCCCATCTCATCTCGTCAACTCGTCGTCTACTATTCGCTAGACAAAGAATACTCAACCTAACAACTAAATATTAAATAAAATAAATCTAGTAACAATCTCTAGAATATAATCTTACAGTAATAGTACAACCGAGATAAAATTCCGTTACAATAAATAAAGAAATTATATTAAATTGATATTAATCAAAAGTCAAGAATCAAGAATCACAACTCGAAGTATTTTTTCCTTTGACTACCTAGGTACTTATACACCAACAATCTGCAATGAGAAATTCTTTCATCTAAACAATCTTTAGATTCATGTAATGTAATAGGCTCAATTTATTTTTAACGTTCAACTCACAAAATATCCTGCGGGTTATTCGCTGTTCGCAAAATAAAGAATGCTCAGTTTAGCTCGGTGATTAAAGTAGATCTAGTGAGAACAATGAAATTTTTTGTGGATTTGTTTTATTTATTTATCTTTCTATCTATCTATTTTTTTGCCTGTCTGTATGTATATCTGTCTCCCTGCCTGCCTGTCTGTCTGCCTGCCTGCCTATCTGTTTATCCGTCTATCAATCAATCAATCAATTAATTCACCCATCCTATCTACCCATCTAATCTGGAAAGAGACGAAATTCCCCATCTAATGACCAAAGATAGCGACTAGGAAGACTACGATGAAGACGAAGAACCAGGCGGACCGAGGTACAGCAATTTAAAACGCTATATCTACAGAAAGCGAAAGAGTAAGCGAGAGAGAAGGCGAGACCAAGCAAGAGATCAAAATCCTCCCAAAAACCAGCCAGCTCGTTCAAATATCTCGAAACAATTTCCATTTTCCCAACCTCCATCTCCATCTCCAAATCATTCCATTCCATCCCATCCCTCTCCCTCACTTCCCCTCTCCCTTTCCACCCTCCCCTTTCCCACCCTCCTCATCACTAAACACATCTTCCTCAGGCATAGGAATCCCCTCAATAATCCCCCTCTCCACATCTCTTCTCCTCTTTGTTTCTCTCCAGCTAGCATCTCGATCAAAATCAGGAGGAATATGCAATTCTCTCCAGACACCATATGGAACCATAGCAGGAGGAAGATGTTCTTCTACACCTCGACCTCCACCTCCACCTTGACCTCTACCTCCAAAAGCATTAATTCCCCCATCAAACAAACCCACTCTTCTCCCCAATTGATTTTCAGGCTGATACCAAAGAGGAGCAGGAGGAGGAGGAGGAGGAGGATTCTTCACAATTCCTCTAATTTCTCCCGCATCTCCAATTTCTAGACGAGGGGGTCCAGCGACCGGAGACCGAGGACGAAGTTGAGGTTGAGGAGGATACATGGGAAATTGGTAATTCTCATTCCCATTCCCATTCCCATTCTCACCCCGAAATCGATATCGTTCCCGAATTTGTTGTGCATCGTCCACGGCTTCTCTTCCTGCACCTCGGATTCTCTCTCTCTCTGCAGCCGCATCTGCAATTCTATCTGCATCTGCATCTCCATTCTCACCCCGCAATCGATATCGTTCATGAAGTCGTCGAGCATGTTCCTGGATTGCTCTTCCTTCATCTTGAATTCTCTCCCTCTCCCTCTCCTTCTCTGCATCCCCATTTCTATTCGCAGATCGAGGCCGATCCACCCCGCGGAATTGCCGAGCCCTTTCTCTATAAATATCTATCATTTGGACTCTCTCCCTCTTCCTCTCTGCAGCCGTAACTTCATTTACACCTGCATCTCCATTCCGCGCGACAGGATTTGGAAGAAGAAGATTCTGATTTCCATATGCATTCCAATTCCTACCCCCCTCCCCATTCTCACCCCCTAAACCATAACCAAACCTCTCACGAAGTTGTCGTACAAATTTCAAAGGATCTCTTACTCCCCCACCCTCTCCCTCTCCACCTCCATCACCCACCCCCCTAGCACCCTGCCGCGCCACCGCAACCGGCAAAACAGGACTCAGCAGATTCCCAACCTCCTCTCCATTCCCACCCAGCCCATCTCGTTCATCCCCGAACTGCCTCGGTGGCCCGACCCCCCTCGCTCTCATCCTCTGTGCATTTCGCGCACGATACGCCTCTGCCATCTCCCACAATATCCCACCCCTTCTCCCTGCATCTCCCTCCTCATCTCCATTTCTCGCAATAACACGCGGTACCTGAGGTATTTGTGGAATAGGAAGCTCCTCCTCTCCATTTCTATCCTCATTCCCATCCTCTCCATCCTCTCCACCCTCTTCCTCTTCCTCTTCCTCAACCTCCATAACCTCATCCATCTGTCCTTCCAGGCCCCCCACTTCCCCCCTCTCAAAATCATCACCCTGCAACTCCCCATTCTGACCAGCACCAGCCTCTCTCATCAGTTCTTGCAAATTCTCAATCAGATGTCGATTTCTGGGTTTTGGTATTGGCTCTAGGTTGGGTACTTGAACTTGAGCTGGAGCTGGAATTGGAGCTGGAGCTGGAACACGAACAAGAACAGGGATATGAAAACCACCCGGAACCACACCCAGAACCACCCTCTCCACATCCCCATTCATCGCTCTCGCACCTGGATAAAAAGGTTGATTCAAGTAAACTCCGTCCACTTGCTGAGCAAGGGGTTCAGGCTGTATGTGCGCTTCGTTCTCATTCATTTCTTCATCCTCATCTAGTTCCTCATCCATTTCCTCATCCTCATCTTCCCCCTCTCTCCCCATCGCCCCTTCTTCACCCGGATAATACCTCTCAAGTCGATACCAACGCCCACGATCCATATACACACCTATCACCCCAAGAAATTAGTACATCTTTACAAAAAGAAAAATAAACTCTCCTCTCCTCTCCTTTTTCCCTTTTTCCCTCTGCATATTCAAGATCAAAAATAAAATAAATGAAAGGAAAAATATTCAAGATAATCCACCCCCCTCCTCCCAAATCTCATCACCTAGTCCCCCTATCCCCCAATCCCTCAATCTACCTATCTACCCTTCTCCCCATCTCCCCATCTCCCCACCCCCCCTAAACCTCCTAAATTTCCGTTTCAACTTTGAAACCACCACTTTAAAAACTACACAAAAGTACATATAAATTCAGTTACCACCATTTTTCAAACTCCCAAACTCCCAAAATCTCTCTCTCTTTCTCCCCCCTCCAAAAGGAAAAAAACCAAAGCCAAAACCGAAGCCAAAACAAAAAAAAGAAACACGAATAAAACTCACCAGGAGGCCGAGGCAATACTTCGAGTTCATGTGGTGGTACTTCTGTGTACCCATTAGTCAGCAAATATGCATTTACGTCTCCTAGATATGTTGCGTTATGCATGCATCGCAATTACATGATTACTCCAAAACAACCTTGGGGAAACAAAAATAACCACATAACATCCATCCGACCCAAAGACTTTGGTAATGGTATTTATCTTACTACGTAGTATCTGATTTCAAAGGCAGAAAGAATAGAATACTATTTCTAAGATTTACCCACCCATTGCCAAAGGCCAAAGATCATACAACATTATGGTATCAATTAACGACGAAAAAATCATTGCAAAGTACTAACCCACAGGTCGAAAATAGTGAATCCTTGGATCCGCAGCCTTTCTCCTTTCATCATCCTTGGTGACATTTTCCGACATCTTAACTCTCAAATCCTCCTCGGAATATTCGGGATGTTCTGCACGAACTTTTGCCAGTGCTTCTTTTTCGGCCTTCTTAACTTCATCATTATGTCGTTCCTCCACCGATTCGAATAGTGGACAATTTCCATCCTTACCACCTCTTCTTACATCATTAAAATGATCGTAATTGCATGATTTGGAACAAACATAGCATTGGACGTTATTGCATCCATTGCGTGTGCATGTCATTTTATTGCAACCTTCTTCCTTTACAAATGGAGTACCGCATTTGTTACAAGTCCTAATCATTGCTGCAGACATTGCTTCCTCAATTTGTCGTCTAATCGAGAGACCATTTGCCTTTGTATTTTCTTCACAAGTCATAGGGATATGTGACTCCAATTTACAAAGTCGACAACTGACCTTTTCGCAATCAGGAGCTTGACATCGAAATTCTCGATCAACTTCGACAGGAGGATATTCTGCTGCGAATGGACAAAATGGACAACTGGCAAGATTTTCAATACCAGCCATACGTAAGACAGCTTCTGCTTCATTACGTTCCAAGGCAACGATGGTTAATTCGTCTAGGAATTGATTTCTACATGATAGATAAGTATAAACCTGGAGCTGATGATTAAGAATACTCACCTTTGTTCAAGAGAAAACCCTGCTTCACATCCATCCGTAGACATGCACATGAGTAGATATTTGGAATTTCCGATTTCGGTCTCCGCTGATTGTCGTGCACACCCACGGCAAAACCAATGCAGGACTTCTTCATTGTTACAATGAACCATGCGATTGAGTGGATAGTCCGAATAGCAACAGCAGCATTCTGTCATAGTTCCCTCGGCTTCAGCTCTCTTTAGATTCTCTTCTTCTGCAAGTATTGCTTCTTGTTCGGCGAGGCGACGACTTTCCGCAGTCTTTCGAATCTTCCGACATACGAGTAGTTCTTTTAAAGTCTCTATCTTCTCGGGCGATTCATTCATTTGAATTAATTCCTCAATTCTACCACCTCGGTATTCATGTGGCATTTTTCTTGGAGTTTTGATTCTCCTATATGGTGGATTATTAGCATCAAAAGTTCGATCTGCTTCCTCGAGTGTGCGATAGGCGGAGAAGAGACGATGACCAGTAGAACGTAGTGTTTCATCTATAAAGGTCAATGGAGTTACTGGAAACTCGAATGAGAGGATGCTCCGACTAGAAAAATGTTAGCAAAAGAAAAATAGAATGAGGAAATGAATAAGTAATTGGGATGAAGCATATAATACACCCACATTAGTGTCCGCTCCAAATATAAAGCAGGCCCAACGATGCGATCGGCAGCTTCATATTTTTGTATAGCTTCCTCTTCTTCGGTGAGTACTCTCTTTCTCTTCAATTGCTTCTGAACATCTTTTGCTTTTGGGTAAGGAGTGCCAGTATCCGCTTGATCCAGAATGTGAGCAATCAATCGATCAGAAGTGAAAGATACTTTTTCATAAAGACTAGCGACATGATCCCTACAAATCTCTGGGAAGACTGCAACAACTGCATTGATACATTCCGTCTTTGTTTCCATCATGGGTTGATTTGAATTGCTTGGCGATGGCTGAAATGGTTGATGGAGACGAGAAGGATCAACAAACGAAGGAGAAGCGTGTGAAGCTCGATTGTATTCCGCTTGAAAGGTATAATCTTCCAAGAGTACACGATTGATACCTTCGTCATTTTCCTCATCCATCCACTGAGCCCAATTCATTTCCCCTTCTTCATTCTTGACAGAAGAAGGATTTCTGGCCATGGCTTTAATTTCGGGTACAGCTGCAACTGCGGGTTGAGGTAATCGACCTGGGTACACTAGGTTGTTATCCTCGAGATCAAATATCTGGTCGTTGGCACCAAAATAGCCTCCGAGTTGATGATGTTGTAAATTTAGATGTGGGGGGTGCGCGGGGACTTGAGGTCCATTGAAAGCATCTTCATAGCCTTCGGAGTCCGAATCCGAAATTTCGATAAAGTTATTCACTGCATTTTGGATATAGGGCTGTTTATCTCTCGGTGGACCATTTGTATGGTTCACTGGAGCTGCTTGGCTCATGTCGTCAAAGTGAATTTGTTTGCGGTTGGCGGTTGATCAATATAATGAGTTCTTGAGTAGTTGGTTTTTTGGAATAATGTAAGTTGTTGAAGAGGGAGTATTGGTCAAGAGTGTCGTGAGAATGATCGTTTGCATATTCAAGACGTTTGAATTTGTCGAGGGTAGTGGGTGAATATTAAGTAGAGAGAACTGGTGAACCGAGTTACGTTCTATAGAATCCAACGTGACGGCACTAGTAGTGTACTAGTAGAGTATTCGACGTTAGTAGATTCTTCTTTTAAGATTTGGGGGAATCGAATCCGAATCCGGTTCTCGAAGTGAATGTGCAGATTCCGAAGAGGAATCGGAATTTGTGTGTGATGACTACCTAGACTAGAAGAGACTCGACGGAAGAAGTTCTAGTAGTATATCGTCTGTCCATATATGGAAAGAAGAAACATGAAACGATGGGTAGGTAGGTAGGTATATTCTCAAAGTCTCAAGATTGGAAGATGAAAAGTAATGAATAAGATCATACCACGAAGAAGTGAAGAATTATGGGATTCACCAGGACAGGTATATCAAGTTGTATCTTTTTTGGAGAGGGAGAGTGAGGGGTTATGAATGAAGTCAAACGTATATAGGTATGATGCAACAGTATGTAGAGTTTTCCAAATTTATATTGTATTATATTATAGCCTTACAACGAATGATATAAAGTTTCAAGTATATTCTGGAGTGATTTGATAGGAAAGTACTGTATGAAGAAGAGAAGAAGTTGCACTCGCCAACCGAATTAGAATTACGAAGATATTCCCAAGTGTAAATTGATTAATCATACCTGCCTGGTGGGTAGGTGAGAGTGAAGAATGAGTGAAGAGTGAAGAGTGAAGAGATGGAGTGAAGTGAAGTGAAGTGAAGGCAGAAATGAGTGAAAATGGAAGGTAGAGATGAGAAAAGGAAGCTAAGGTAGATGGTTCATCATGATCACCGGTATTTTTAATTTAGATGCTAGGTAGACTAGTATGCATATTGAGAAATGATAGAAGATCATAGGTTACACGTGATCATTCTCTCCACCTTTTTCCCATCTCTGACTAGGGTAGCTCGAGAGTCGATAGGCACGATGGGGACAGTATTACGATATTACGATATTACGATATTACCATCATACTACGATGTAGGTATTATTATTAGGTACTAGGCAGACACTCCTGGTAGGTACCAAGTATTTATTTCCACATTTCCATGTTGGTCAGAGCTCTTCCTCCCTTGTCCTGTCAAATGGAGCACAGACTTTTCACATGAGACTAAGGGTCGCTGATCTTAATTTTGGTGGACGTGGACGAGGGGAAAGAGGTAAAAAAAGCCCCGCATTGGGAAAATGATGCATCACTCGATAAAGTGGGAGAAGAGTGTGGAGGGTGAGGGAGGAAGAGAAGGAGGAAGAGAAGGAGGAAGAGAAGGAGAAGGAGAAGGAGAAGGAGAAGGAGAAGGAGAAGGAGAAGGAGAAGGAGAAGGAGAAGGAGAAGGAGAAGGAGAAGGAGAAGTGTGAAATAGGAAGTACCTGGATACACAAACGGAAATCTTCTAGAAGGACCTTTATTAGATGGCAGTGTAGGTATCTACTGTAGTATGCACCACGAGTTTCCAATTATCTCTACTCGATAGTGACTAGATACTTGATCACGTTTACCAGTTCAATAGAATAGAATCAAAATCAAGGTCTAGGTCTAGGTCTAGGTCTAGATTGGATATCGTCAAATCAATCTTCAACTTCACTCGATGGAAGCATCTTGAATAGAATACCTACCTAGATGGATAAACTCCCTCTTCTTCTTTGACCTATCATCCATCCTTCACTCAATTCCCACCCACTCACATTACCACTGGAATCATGCTGGAAAGAGGTTTCTCATGTAGGAAATAAAGTAATTGATGCTTCCCAAAAGACACAACATACTTCACACCAATGCGACATCCGATCATGTACAGTATCGTTGATCGGGAAATTCTTCTTAGCATCTCTCATTCATGGGTATTGGAGTATCCAAACACCGCATATGAAGGATGCCACAATCGTATTGAATCGGTCCAGTGAAAACATCCAACACGTTCTTTGCGTTGTACTTGCTGTACTTTCTGTCAGACGGAGTAATTTGGTACGCTTTACATATATCTAGATCCTCAACTCATCACTGTGGTCTGAGGAATCAGGAATCCATACGAATATCAGACATCCTTTGGTCGATCGATTGTACAGTGATTTTGAATCATTTCTTTTTTATTTATCAGGGATTTGGAAGTGATTGTAGGAAGAGAAAGAGAAAGAGAAAGAGAAAGAGAAAGGAGAGGAGAGGAGGGGAGAAAGGAAAGGAAAGGAAAGGAAAGGAAAGGAAAGGAAAGGAAAGGAAAGGAAAGGAAAGGAAAGGAAAGGAGAGGAGAGGAGAGGAGAGGAGAGGAGAGGAGAGAAGAGAGATATTTCGGGTTTGGCAAGACGGGAATGATGAATATGGATACTAGGTAGGTATGATTTTAATCCATCGCTTCTCTCTTTCTCTATTGCTGATGATGTTTCTACTATTGATATATATATATCTTGATATATATCTATATATACCTTATCTATATATACCGACATGTAAGGTATTCTCCAGACATTTATCAGGTACACTCAAGCTGGACGAGGTAAGTTACTGCAATCAAACATCTCAGGAGTGAAACATTGAAATCTTACTACAGAGTAGATCTTCTCTCCTCTACCACCAACAATGTATCTGTCGTCTATCATTACTTGAAGTCTTTGATCAAACATCCTACTACGTCCATACCAAGTAAGTTGATGCACCCCATATTATCACTAACTTGAGAGAATCTGACCACTTTGACCACTTTGACCCCTCTGACCCCTCTGACCCCTCCGATCCCTTCATTACCTAATGCTTTTACAAAAAAGAAGATCATCTTCCCTCCAGATTTTCACATGATGATATATTTCTTATCATTATCGCTATCGCTATCGTTTCCCCCGAGATTAACCGTACCTTTAGCCTGGGCAATTTCATTTAATTAGTGCTCTCCAATTGACTATTATATATGGAATTACATACACAACTTCAACTCGATTCAAAATCTATCGTCATAACTACTAGGTAGACTACTAGGTAGGTAAACATCCTCTCTCGTTCAGCAATTGAAGAAACATTCAAGAAGAGCATGAAGCTTCTCTTGTTTCCAACAATCCCGTCGTGAACATAGCGGAAAGTATATCTCAGCCTAGGCCTCCATAAATCCCGGTTATTGTCGGCCCCGGATCTCACCGTTCTTCTTCCTCAAAGTCTCAAACCACCAACCGTCAAATCATCAACTTCCTCAATACGAACTTGTCAATGGTTGAACATACCGGTACCCAGTCACCAATACCTTGAAAGGCAAGAGCTTTGACTAAGATTAACTCAGCTTCATGCGGAGATTGTGATCATTTGATGTGGAAGTATTCACCAATTGCTAATCCTTCACTCCCGAATCATTGTTTGGTCTTTAGTGAGTCTGATGGGTTGACCTAAAAGACGTATTTAGAAGGTAGATATTGAATCCCTTCCTTCAAAGAGGACCCCTTCCCCACAGGAAATGCATACTAGCATCTATCTACCTCTCTTTTGTTACCATTTACCACATATCGACCTTCTTATCAAAGTTCAATTCCCCACAATAGAGGGAACAGAATAACTTTATTAGAGTGCCAAATCTCACAAAGAAGTTTCTATTCATATCTCTCTATCTTCCTACTCTGTACATAGATCTCTTTCATTCAATCTACGTTCCTGCTCTTCAAACATGTTTCCAGATTACAATTCCCCAGATCTTCATCTGGCTCACCCAACTCCAGAAGAGAAACTAGCAACGTGGAATCTCAATTATGAAGAATGGGGCAAAGCACTTTCCAAGTCAGATTACCTTCATCGAGAACAATATCTCGCCAGCGTTCCCTTAACCTCAGAAGATGGAATGACCTACTGGTGTCTAGTCGATAAATCCGCCCCTCCAAACAACCGGGAAATCTATGCCTCCTGCGAATCCCTCCGTAAAAAAGCTTTTATATCTAAAGAAGGAAAAGTCGAAGAAGTCATCATTCATTCGATTGGATCTGTTTTTTGTCCTCCCAAAAATCGAGGCCGTAAATATGCTTCTCGAATGATGACAGACCTGGGCAGTATCCTCAAAACATGGCAACTCGACCCTAACATCCCCGGACGTCAGAAAACCCCCGCCTCCATCCTCTTCTCAGATATCGGCAAAAAATTCTACGCAAACCACGGCTGGCATCCCTTCCCCTCCTCGCACATTTCCCTCCCCCCTCAACCCAACCCCGCAGATTCCCCCTCGTCACATCTCACCACCCTCCTAAAAGCAGAAGACCTCCCCCCCCTCTGCGAGCTCGACACCTCCTACATCCGCCAAGTCCTCTCCCGCGCAAACGACCACAAAACCCACATCGCGCTCCTCCCCGACTACCCCACCATCCAATGGCACCACCTCCGCGAAAACGTCATGTCTGTCTCCATCTTCGGACGCGCCCCCGAAATCAAAGGCGCGCTCGTCGGTTCCCCCGGCTCCCGCGTCTGGGCCTATTGGACCCGCGGCTACTACGGCCCCGTCGATTCCCCCGCCTCGGGAAATTGCCTGCACATCTTGCGCTTGGTGCTCGAGGATGAATCGAATAGTGCGGCGAACGCGGAGAAATTGGAAGCGGTGCTGCGGGAGGCGCAGAGGGAAGCGAGCCAGTGGAAGATGAATGAGGTGCAGTTTTGGAATCCCACGGCGTTGGTGGAGGATTTGTTAAATAGGTCCGAGTTGGGCGAGAAGGGCATCCATCGGAAGGTGGAGAGGGAGGAGGAGAGTGTCGCCAGTTTGATGTGGTATGGTGAGGGAGAGGGGACGGTCGAGGAGGTGGAGTGGTGGGGAAATGAAAAATATGGGTGGTGTTAGGTTTTGGTTGGTCTGGGGGAGATATGGTGGTAAGGATAAAGAAAAGAAAAGAAGGAAATTCTACCATCATCATGATCATCTTTTCTTTACTTTTTAC
The DNA here is from genome assembly GCA_004786245.1 of Botrytis hyacinthi. NCBI lineage: Eukaryota > Fungi > Ascomycota > Leotiomycetes > Helotiales > Sclerotiniaceae > Botrytis > Botrytis hyacinthi. The sequence goes on along the minus strand of PQXK01000088.1, from coordinate 96,893 downwards.
ATGGGCGGCAGCGGATCTCTTTTACATTGCATTGCATTGCATTACATGACACATCGCATCACAGCACATCATATCATAGTACAGCACATCACATTGCATATAGCAGTGAGCAGTAAGCATGACATACCACGGTATCTCATTTCATCTCGCTACTTCACGGTATTGTACTAGATAGATGAGACGAAGAAGATGAAGCGATAACTTTTTGACTTGACTCAATAGAGAGAGAGAGAGAGAGAGAGAAAGGTATCTAGAATCGTATCGTATCGTATCGTATCATATCATACCATATCATATCATATTATAGCAAAATTGACATTCGAGGTATCAATAACACATACAAATACACAAACATAAACGTGAAAAAGTGTCATTTTAGTGATTTATCGTGTATTTTGTTATATTATACCATATATCCTCGTATTCTTATATTCCATTTCCATTTCCACGAGAGTTATGTAGTGATAGTTATATACTTAGTTATACAATGATATCATGATATAGTGATACTACCTATCCACCTGCCTATCCACCTATCCATCTATCTATCTACCTACCCAGCTATGTAGGTATATAGGTATATGTGTAGATAGGTAGATAGAGAGGTGGATACTTGCCTATGGTACTTGCTAATTCTGATGGTGATGACAGATGCCAGACAGACTATCAGTGGATGAATGAGCGGATGGAAGATATCTTTAAATCTTTGAATCTTTGAATCTCTATGCATAGTTATTAGAGTCTTAATTACTTGCTTCAAACATGCATCACTACCTAGGTAGGTAGGTATACACACTTGGAGTTCTTATTCCCCTTCCCTTCCCTTCCCCTTTAGATCCTCGGTGCAGATTTCAAGACTATCGGGATTTGAGGGTGGATGATGTAGAGTACCGACTGTGTTGGAAATTGTTCATCCATGGTCAAGTACAATCAATTGAGTCGAGGATTGTAGGTAGTGAGGGAGGTAGGTAGACTTCTACGATTTCGAGACCTGAGTTTGCCGGCTCATGGCTACACGGCGCATGTGTTTTACGGTTGGTTTCCTGCTCTGCACCTCCTGATTTTGTTGATGGAGAGGCCTTTTCTTTTGTTTATCTAGGTAGTAATGATGGCTCATCATTCATACTCATGTTGCTGTCCCTCTTCTCGGGAGCGCGATTCTTGATTCTCAAACTTGGCTTTTCCTTCTTCAATCCATGCTTCCATGATGAAATCTCCTACCTCCACCGCTCTGATAGCTGTACTCTTTATACCTCCTCTTGCCTTGCCAACTCTACTCTCTTTCCTAGTTTCCAGCTCACTATCACTGGCCTTTCCCTTTCCTTTTATATCTGTCGCGCTTCCAGTTGGGATTTGCAATTCCGCTACTGCCGGTTCCCATCGCTGCGGATGTCCAATTGGCGCATTCCCCTCTCCTTCATTTTCTTTCATCTCCATAACAACACCCCAGGTACACTCCTCTGGATTCTTCAAGTCATCCAATTTACTCGCACTATAGGCCAGCTTTCTTAAGCAAGCACGTAATTCTTCTTCGACATCAATATTGCGAATGGCGTTTATATCTGCAGGAGCGCGTCCTTCGAGGAATGTAAAGCGTTCATTGGAGGGAATAGAGGGGAAGGAAGAGAGATTAAAGATGTAACGTTCGAGTATTTGGACCGAGGGGGAAGATGGGTAAGGTTTTGTGGGAGGAGAGGAGGGGATATTGGCGGGAGAGGAAGAGGGTGCGACTGCGGGGGAATCGGAGTAGATTACTATGGAGACGGTATTGATTGTTCCAGCTTGTAGGTGAGGGGTTATGGCGCTGACGCAGGAGTTTATGTAGGCGCAAAGTTCTGGGTGGCGGTTTTGAGGGACACTGGAAATGGTCAATTGGGGGTTTGTGGAGGGGAGAGACAGGGAAGAGAAGATATTAGAGATCTGATTTGGACATAGATAGACCTCAAGATTGAGAGGAAATGGGATTGAGAAGAAGAGAACCAGTAAACTTACGGGAAGTTAAAAGCGCGCGTTAGGAGGAAGGTATTTTCAGGATAGAGACCACGCGCGTGTAAGATTGTATGGATTGAGAGAGTGAGGAAGGAGAGGAGGTGCGTGTGTAGTGAATGAGGAGTACTGAGGGGTGGAGGACGTGTCGGCATTGTAGATGGAAACGGTGGTTATTGAGTTGTGTTAAAGTTACTTTTTAGAGGAGTTGAAGAGCTTGTTGGTTGAGGGGCGACTTGGTAGAGAATGCCTGGTGGTCGATATGGAAACTTTACTGACTTGCTTGAGACTTGGACTGTAGGTATATGGTAGTAGTTATCATTACTCCATCATGACATACATATCTTGTCATTTGATATCATTATTGGAAATTCACTGTTTCCCAATGGCATACCCATTACCTACCTAGGTATGCATCTCAATATATGATGTCAATGATTTAAATGTCAATGATTGATAAAGTTTCCTAAGAATTTTTTCGATGAAAGCTAGAGAATCTAATTGATAAGATATACTAACCTACAAACCTTCAAACCGACCTACCCACGCTACCCACCACTAGACTCTTAAATATGGACCAATGATTGGTGAATTATGAGGTCAAATCATATCAATTTACCAATCGCGAACTTTTAGACCACGACGATCAACTTTACCGTGATACCGACTACGAATTAATTCCAACACTTCTCTCTCACAAATTTAGTCACTCCCACTCCATTATCTACAACCCCCCTCAAAAAGGTGTCACTCAATCCTTCGAGATACCTCTTCTTTTATTTCTTCTACTTTATTTCATTTCTACATTCGATTTCTTAATTTGAAGAATCAAATATGGCTTCACAGCACGAGACACAACTCCTCCAAATACTAGCAGATACACAATCATCTGCAGATGGACCCCGCAGACAAGCAGAAATCTTTCTTAAATCTGCCCAAAATGATCCAGCTTTTCCTTCCACGCTTGCATCAATTGCTTCTCATTCAGACGTCCCTTCAGAGCTTCGACAAGCTGCTTTATTAAATTTAAAGAACTTTACTAGTAAGAATTGGACTGGTCATGATGATAATGGCAATCCTACTATTCAGATTGAGGAGGGCGCAAAGGCAGAGATTCGAGCACGAATGTTGGGAATTGCTACAAGTGATGTAGATTCAAGGAAGATTAAGGGTGCAGCTAGGTTTGTGGAAACTCTTTTCCTCACAAGTTCTTGGTCTTGAATATGCTCATGGAGGGGCATTTTGACCTCATGAAAAGCGCATATGCTAATCTACAATTTGATGAATAGTATGGTAGTTAGCAAAATTGCAAATGTCGATTATCCAGATCAATGGCCAGATCTCCTTCCAACTATCCTACACATCATTCAAACCGGCACAGATTTACAATTACATGGATCATTGAAAGTATTAGCAGATGTTGTTGAGGAGAGTTTGAGTGAAGATCAATTCTTTTCCGTCGCACGAGATATTGTCAATACTGTCTATGGTGTAGCAGTCAATGAAGCACGTCTAGGAAAATTACGCGCATTATCAGTATCTGTTTTCCGCGGAACTTTCGATATTATGGAAATGGTCAAGGACGAACATGGAACGGAAGTTAAAGCATTTGCAGAGGAAGTCCTAAAGGACTGGACACCGTTCCTTGTGGCTATTATGAAGCAACCTTTACCTCCACCACCAAACGAATCAGAAGAGGATGGACCAGTCGATCAACAATGGCGTGGAGTTATTGCATTAAAGTTACAAGTTGTCAAGACCTTGATGAAGATCAAATCGGTTTTCCCAACATTATTACTTCCACAAAGTCCAGTTTTATTCAGCGCTACCTGGGCAGAATTGTCAACTGCGCAACCTTTATTTCAAGAGATGTATGTCGATAATGATATGCCAGGTCGCATGGAGGATGCGGATAATTTACCATATACTTTGGATTTCTTGGTATTGGAAGAGCTCGACTTTTTACAATCATGCTTGAAAGCTCCACCGGTACAAAAAGAACTCGAAACTCAATTGCAAGCAAATGCTGGTGCAGCTATGACCCCTTGGGTTGTTGACGTTATGAAGCTTGCTGTAAACTATGCACAAATTCTCAAGGAAGAGGAAGAATTATGGGATATTGATGTCAATTTATTCTTGGCAGAGGAATCATCAGTCACCACACAATACACTCTCAGAATGTCTTGTGGAGACCTCCTTATCAAACTTGGTGAGTGGTTGTCTCAAGGTGCTTTGGAAGGTTTATTGGCCTATACCCAAATGATCTTTTCCTCGGATGCCGCTTCATGGAGAATGAGAGAGGCAGTTTTATTCCTACTCACTCAACTTACAAACGATTTCTTGGATTGCGACAAGGAGATCCGCCCTGAGGTTTCCCAAGCTTTCTTACCTTTCATCGATTATTCTATCAACAGAGAAGAAGAGCCATTATTGCGTGCCAGAGGATACTTGGTGGCTGGTAATCTTGCACAAAGTCTACCTCAGGTTTCTCTTGGATTACTTGATCGTACAGTCAGAGGTGTCAACTTGGATGAGGCCGAAGTTGTTAAGGTTTCTTGTATAAAATCTATTCAAGGATACATTCTAGCTCACAACGTACCTGCTGATCGACAACTTCCGATTATTGCTTCCATATCCGAATTTCTTCACTCAAAGGATCTTACAGAACTCGAATCCGCAGATGATCTTCTTGTTACCTTGGTGGAATCTTTGAGATCTGCAATTCAAATGGATACAAGAGTAACACTTGCAGATGAAGGTGGAGCTTTGGATTTATTGTTTGTTCTTGCAAAACATGGTGCCTCGAACTTTCAATTGACTATGTTGGTCACTGAATCATTTGAAGAAATTGTTGAGTCATTTACTGGTGGACCGGGCTACCCAGCTTTATGTACTAAAGTACTGCCTTCATTGATCGGTGCATTTGATGTGGGATCTATAACTGATGATGATCCTTTGGTAGAGGTAAAATTTTCTGGTGCTCTCAATATTTTGATGCTCAATACTGATATTTTCTTCTAGCTTGCCGCAGACTTACTTACTATTCTTACCCAGAATGGATCGGAACCACTTCCAGCTGGATATGTTGCTGCCGTATTACCTAAGTTGAATCGACTTTTGATGACCACAACTGAAGGTGGTATCTTACGACCAGGTGCTGAGGCAATCAAGTATATGCTTATGCATGATCATCAACAAGTCTTTGCTTGGCATGATGAAAGTAACAAATCAGGTTTGGAAGTTTGTCTCATCATTATTGATAGATTACTTGGTCCTGAAGTGGAAGATAATGCAGCATCAGAAGTTGGAGGTCTTGCAGCTGAACTTGTTGAGAAAGCTGGTCAAGAACGTCTTGGTCCATATCTACCACAACTCTTGAGAGCTGTTGCTACACGTCTTGCTACAGCAGAAGCTGCTCCTTTCATCCAATCTTTGATTTTGGTTTTTGCTCGCTTATCTTTGGTTGGAGCACATGATGTTGTTGAATTCTTGATCCAAATTGAAATCAATGGTCAAAGTGGTTTACAAGTTGTTTTAAGCAAATGGTTGGAGCATTCAGTTATGTTTGCAGGATATGATGAGATTAGGCAAAAGTATGTTTCTCTTTCCAATCCTACTCGTAAATTCGATCGTCCGAGGCTAATCATGAATAGTGTCATCGCACTCTCCAAAATCTTCAGTCTCAATGATCCACGTGTTGGTCAAACCATGGTTAAGGGTGATTTAATCATTCCAACCAGTAATCGGATCATGACTCGATCTAAGGCCAAACTCAGTAAGGATGGATCATACTTCACGCCCCCACCACAACTAACACGACAATCAGACCCCGATCAATACACAATCATTCCTGCATCGTTGAAAATCATCAAAGTCCTCATTGAAGAGCTTATTTCAGCATCGGGACTTCAAAATGCGGCAACGGCAGCAGCAGCAGCAGAATTCGCGGATGAAGATGGAGATGATGACTCATGGGAAGACCTTCCAAGTGTACTTGATTTAGGCTTGTCGAGTACAAAGACGGATCTTATGGCATTTGGAGAGGGAAGAGGTGGTTTCGGAAGAAACAGAGATGATGAGACGCAAGCTTACTTGACGGAATTCTTTGTTAAGGCTGGAAGAGAAAATGTAGGAGGCTTTAATGAGTTTTACGAGGCATTATCGGATGAGGAGAAGGTTAAGTTGCAAGAATTGGCTCAGGGGGCTTGATTGATAAGTCGAGGTAATGTGTGAGATAACATTGTGATGGATAGATATTTTTTTTGGGTAACTGGAGATTCGTATGATGCTACGATGATATGTTGAGGTAAATCGATGTATAATTTGCCCTGTCTGGCTGGTGCGCAGACAGGATTTTATTACATGGTATGGAATGGCATCAAATGGATCCAGACACCGCAGTCCATTCGTTCCAATTTGGAGGAATGAATGCGAGTGATATGCATCACGAAATCATGACTTGAACGATGATGATGATGATGATGATGGGGAATTCTTGAGCTAAAAATAAAAGTAAATACTTATGATGGATGCATGGGCTGGGTACAAAGAATATTATATGTTGTAGATGGATAGCTTGATGGGTGGTTTGCTGAATTGCATGTATGCAGGGAAATACGATGGCATAGAATAGCTTAGGATAGATTAGTTAAGGTTGTAATAAATACTTGATTTCAATGTTTGTTTCATTCTTGGGGTGGATTGTTTGGTGTGCAGACTATGTTGGTCGTGAGTATGTAGATATTTTTTCTTTCTCGATACACAATTCTGTTTTGTTGGATGGTTATTGCTATTGCTGTGCCTTTAAACTCGGTGCGAGAGATGATGATATGTATCTGACGATACGACCATCCACTGAATCCCAAATCATCTGTAGTCGCTCGACACTTGCTTGGGGCGTCGCACTGAGCGTTTCTACTCCAAATCCGAGGAGTAAGAAGTTACTACAAATGCGGGAAGGAAAATATGAGGTTCCTTCTATATATTTGCCCCTCCCCTGGGATTTTCTCAACAAAAAGATGTTCCCCCACTCGACTTTGCATGATCTCCAACAAACACGAGCTTACTTTCTTGATCCCAATAAGGGTGTAGACTCTACAGTAATCATGGCATCAGCAAGGACTCCTCTCAATCATTTCTTTACTACCTGTCAAGCCAATCTTCGTCTACTTTTCCATCAGACTCCTGGGACTCTGTTATTAAATCCATACGTTCCTTTATTTTACGCGTCATTTTCTGTTCATATTGCTAAATCCCCTTTACAGTCTTCGGCCTCGATTCTTTTGGGTCTCCCCAGTAATTTGGTAGCTCTTTACGAGTAAGTATATCACGAAGTCTCTTTCTCAAACTGACATTCGAATTGTGCACTATCGTTTCCGTGGACTTCGCTTAAAGCACTGTGTCGAAATTGGTGTTCTAATTTCTCAAGGTGGCTTCTGCGTGTCAGTTCTGATGCAATGGCGCAGCCGTGATATATCGAGGTGATTAAATCACAGTATGTATCCATATTGAATTTTGCCATTGTCATCCTTGGCTAACCAGTGATAGGGAATCTTCGTGCTATAGACTCCCCTGTCAGTGGAAATGGTGATTCCTTCTTTGTGGCAGTACACCCTAGTGAGTGCTTCGCATGATGGCCAACCGAAGCGAGGATTGGTAGTAGTTGATTCCGGACGCCGCTTCTGGAATTCTCTATCCCGACGATGATGTCTTGAGTTAGTTAGAAACGGAGATGCTTACTTATATAGCTACTGCTTGTCAATAACCATGGATGAAGTTACCGATGGCGAATCACTTGAATGGTTTGAGAGAAATGGGGCTTGATAAGGAACATTGTGAAAGCGTCGTTCGAGTTGCTCATCGCGTGGCAGAATGGATGGCAGTGAATGTAGAGAAGTTGAAAAACGTTGGACGCAGTTTAGTTGGGGCAAGGAAGTGTAGAAACAGTTTTCTTCATATGACACGGTACTTTTAATGCAAGTTTATCATCCCATGCTCTGGCTGTTGCTGCACTACAAGTTCCCTACGTTTTCTTGGATTCAATCCCACTAGGCGCACGCACTATCATACAAAGCGCAACGGAGCGGGAACTCTTCCTTTAAACACTGGATAACATTCTCCTGGTATTTACTTCGAGTAGCCATTGGAAGAGTGAACTTAGTTCATCTCATGAATGAGTGTAGCGTGTTGAGAAAACTTGCATCTGAGCCGTCCAGGCATGATGTTTCGTAAGAATCTCATGGCATCGAATGCATCCGCTTCCCACGAGCCGACAAAAGCACTAAACTCTTCTCTCTCGCCTGATAGAAAATATTTTAAGAGACGAGCACCATGGCTGGAAATGACGCATGGCACATAAGCAATGGCATACCGCCTAATATTCCATATTGAATCAGGACATTGATGATCGGTTGTCCGATTCCACCTGGACCATTTATGGTCATTGTCCACAGTAGAAAGAAATATTGTCAAATTATCTGCAGGTATGAAACCCAAGCCCTGGCCGAAAACATCACACTTGCAATGTTTTCATCGAAGCTAAGAGGAAACTTGGAGTACAGCGACCATAATCTCAAAGACTGTGTTACTTACCTTTCCGCCCACTGCTTCATTTATTTCAAACGGACATTGTTACGGTACCCGTAAAGCTCGAAGGAAGTAATGCAATGGAAAGTTTCCTGATGCATCCTCCCAACGACTGTTCAGCTTTCACTCAAGGTCTGCGAATATTCTACCGGCTTAATTCGCAGTGTAACATTTGCTCCAGTTTTGTACTCCTACATACTCGTGATCGAATACCAAGCCTTGGCCAGATATACACAAGCCCAGGCAGATTCTCCGCGAGACAAAATATGATGAATTCTAGATCGTGAAATTGATAAGTCGTAATACCTTGGGTCACAAACTTCAAGCCAGCAGCTGAAAAAAGATGAAGCTTACGCTCCATGTTCTGCACTTCATCTATGAAGTCGCTCGCCAAGTACAATACAAAGCCAAAGTCTATTATTGACTCAGCTAAACGGCTTCTTGAAGCCAAGAATCCGGAAGGCGACATTTCTCGATATTAGATACATATTTTCCCATCTAATCAACGTACCGCCAAGTGGCTTTACCACACGGTAATTCGCAGCTACCTTTGATGTGATACAGCGATCAGAAAATCGTTGCCCGGAACCTCAATCTATCGTTTTTGATCGCTGTCTCCAAGAGTTTTGGGGTCTTGGTAGCATTGAATGATTGCGTCCTTGGCGGCCGAGCACTCAATCGTTCACCCTTTCATGCGACTCGGCCCTCGCAAACTCACCAAAGCAGAATCTTCCATACTCAAGTTCATCCGTCTCTGAATTGTCATTTCATGAGCGTTAAGACTTTTTCCTCATCTCCAAGAGTTGACCCTTGACTTGGCAATTGTGAACTTCAGTTGTTTCCATTAATTGCCTGTACATTTGTGATGACTTGTTCATTCATTAATCCATTTTCATAACCGACGTAGCATAATTGAAAAGGAGTAATTTTTCATGTCAATGCACACATATCGCGAGACGGTGAGACTTTGATGCCACGACATATACTGCGGGAAATGGCCCCCAAAATGCCAAGATAATTCCCCAACCTCCTTCCCCTTGTTCTCTCACAATCGACAACGAATGCATCGTCATCTAATTTCCCCTATCCATCGTATATCGATACTCACCGTCCCTATCAATATCGATAGCATCAAAGTAAGACATATTAACCTTATACTTATCCCGCATCGGTATTGAGATCCGCCCATTGGGAGAATAGCGGATATGGTCTCTCAATAATGCCACAGCTTCCGGTTAGGTTCGGGCTCCACGCACTCTATCAACGCTGCCACGAAAGTTTCCCCGTGCCCAGATTCCTCCATTCTCCATCCTCCACATTTCCAACTTCTTCCAAATTATCTTCTAGTACGGAGTGGTGAGTGGAGACCCCGACCGAGGAAATGCAAAATGCGGATGGGGGAAATCGAGATGTGGACGGAACATCAAAAGGAAAATCTCTCAAGTTCCTCGGCGTGGAGCATGAGAATAGCGGGCGCGGGCCGATTGCATTCATTGGTGCGGTGGAGCACGTTCTTCGATGGAATTCAAAATTTGAATTCAGGAGCGGTGGATGACTATGGGGACCGGAAACGTGTGGCAATGGCAGAAACAAATTGTCACCGTGCCATTGTAACCCTTCACCGCTCGCACTCGCACTCGTACTCTCTGTCGCTGTCGCTGTCGTAGCATCGAGCGAGAGCAAATAAACATTCAGGCATGATTAAGCATGTTGCGCATTGGCATCGTATTTACAAAAATTCTCCGAAGATCTTCCACCCATCATAGGCAGAGGAAGACATCATCTCGATGAACACCAACTACAGCAATGAAATTTCAAGAGACCCTCACAAGCTCTTTTCCCCAAACAGTCGCACGGAAGCGAACAATCACTGCCCCACCATAGCTACGCGCATTAACCTCGAGCTTCTCTACCAGCAGTAGCAAAGAAGGCAAAACGAGCAAGCCACCTATCCAGAAAACGCATCCATCTCCGCTGTGGACCATTCCTTTCCCTCCTTCACGCTTGTATTTCGTACAATCGCTCCAATTTTCAAGGCACGCTATGGATACACCTTTGCCCACAATCACGATAGATTCCTCCATATCGCTAGCTCAGCAGGGAGAATCCCCTGTCTATCCAGGCCCTCCCCTGGTTATCGCAGCATCCCTCTTGTTTCCCGGGTGATATCGTAACAATTACCTGCCAAAATTCATGACTGTTCCTGCAAATGGCCAGGTCCTCTGGTATTAAATTATCCACACATACAGTAAGTAATTTTGTACCTGCCTTAATCACCCATCTCCAATTCAAGCGTCCGCGAACCAGCGGGTCTCAATCTGTCTACTAAGTTCAAGATGGGATAAACCAGGCACCAAATCCGTGAGGAAATTTCAAATTGTGGAGATTGGATTGTCTTTTTTTTGTATTGGAGCTTGTACGGCAGACTACAAGGTAAATAGATTCAAAAATAATAATAATTAAATAAATAATAACAATAATAATAGAATGAAATAAATCTATGTTGATTTGGGGTTGGCTGTACGAACTATTGGCTAATGAATGGGCAGCAAAAGGCGCTTAACTGTATGACTTTGACATACCTTGGAGGTTAACAGAGAAAAGAGTGAAGATCTGTATCAAAGAGAGAGCCTAGAAGGGAACGGAAATGAAACGGAGAGTAATAGAGAATGAAATGGATGGAGCCTCAGAATTGTAAAGGAGAAAAAGGATACTGGAAAGCGGCAGATGGGTTTCGTATTTAACTCAAGGCTAAAGCAATCAAGAAACAGACAAATGTGGCACAATTTTATTCAAAGTCACAATTCACAAAGCATAGCACAAATCAAGTTATTGTAATGAAGTCGTTCCATTTCTCAGTATATACATCTAATCATCCTCTTCTGCTCCTGTGACATAAACACATCCCTGGAATATCCCAACCCATTTACCCATCTATAGGTACTATTCAAACATAAAACATAAAACATAATTGAAAATCTCGCATCTCGTAATAAAGGTCTATAAGGTGTAAAATAGTATGGATTAAGGTGAGGCGACAATTAAAGGTGTAAGTCGACAAGTCAATGGGAAGTCGAAACGTTTGCAGCCCTATACTGGCAAACTATGTTGACAAGTTGTTTCGCAACCACAGTGAAAATTGCCGAATTGAGGATGACGAGGGGATATTAGGAACGCCTGTCTTTCTCCATATTCTCCATGTGAAATTTCCAGATTTTTTGTGACTTTTGATTATTATTTTTACTCTTTCATCTCTCTTGTCTATGCAAGAGAGAGGCGCTCAGATTAGGAATGAGAGAATCTAATCGTCATCCTCAACCTCAGCTTGCTTTTGAACAATGTGGTAACGGTGAACACCGTCAACTTGGGAATGTTCAAGAGCAACCTTGGAGAGATGGGCGATGATGTTCTCCATTTGGGTATCAGCGTGGCTGCGTCTGGCACGTCCAAGGTTGTCCAACCAAGACCATTGGTTCAACAAGAAGTAGACAATGGCAGTGACAATGGTGACACCGATGGAGTAACCCCAAACGATGACAACAGTGACGATAGAAGTGTGACCGTTCTGGGAGAGGAGAACGTTCTGGGTAACTGGGTCAGATGGCTCACCAGCTCCGCCACACAACCAACCGAAGACACAGAAGAGAGTGGCAATGACATCGACAAGGAAGATAGCGATAACCAATTGCCATGATGGCCAGGTGTTACCACCACGGGTGACGAAGATGAGCCAGTTCTCAGTGAGGGAGACTTCCAAGAAGAGCATGCCTTGAATAGATCCAAAGTTCTCGATGAAACCACCGTTTGGTACGAAGAGAGCACCACGCATGATCCAGGTACCGAGAGCAAGTAGAATACCGAGGATGACAGAGATAATCCAGATCTTTGGCAATTGCCATTCGACTGGACGTTGTTCAAAGTGAGCATTGTCGTAAGCGACAGCGATGGTAGCCAAATCAGCGAAAAGAGCGAGGAAAACGATAAGCTCGACACGGATGGTCTCGTTGATGATAACCATGGAGGTGACCAAGTAGATTTCCAAATGGAGACAGAGAGCGATACGGTATTGAATATAAGCCTTCATACGTTGGAAAATTTGACGGGCGATCTTGATGGCAGAGACGATAGTGTTAAGACCAGGAGCGAGGAAAACGATATCGGCGGCGGCTTGAGCGGCTTCAGTAGCACCCTCAACAGCAATACCACAATCAGATTTCTTGAGAGAAGGAGCGTCGTTAACACCGTCACCAGTCATAGCAGTCAAATGTCCACGTTGTTGCAACATCTCGACGACTTGGTACTTGTGCTCAGGGAAAACTTCAGCGAAACCATCGGCGCGCTCGACCAAATCGTGTTGAGTAGTACCAGTAAGACCACCGTGGATGAGTTTGTCAGAGTTGTAAACCTTGGTACCGAGAGCCAACATCTTGCAAGTTTCCTTGGCAATAGCGATAGCGTCACCAGTCAACATCTTAACGGAAAGACCAAGAACTTGAGCTTCGGCAATGGTAGCAGCAGTATCCTCACGGGGAGGGTCGAACATAGGAAGCATACCAAGCAATTGCCATGGTCCGTTACCTTCCTTAACAGCAACACCGAGAGAACGGAAACCACGACGAGCGAATTCCAAAGTCTTGGCCTTGTACATAGCGGCAACCTCAGCGGAACATTCAGACATTCTCAAGATAGCACTTGGAGCACCCTTGGCACAAGTCCAGGTGACACCATCCTTGACGACGATAGCAGTAATACGCTTGGAGACAGGGTCGAAAGGAGCAAAGTTCTCAGTTCTCCATCCTTGTTCGAGGATCTTACGGGCAGCTGGGTAACGCTTCAAGGTAAGAATGGTAACTTTATCGATAGGATCCAAAGACTTGACGTTGTGGGAAGAAGCAAGAGCAGCGACAGCCATCATCCAGTTAACATCGACACCCTCGGCGACGAAAGGTTCACGAATGGACAATTGGTTGGCAGTGAGAGTACCAGTCTTGTCAGAGCAGAGAACATCAACACCAGCAAGGGACTCAATGGCGGTAAGCTTTTGAACAATAGCCTTCTCCTCAGCGAGATAAGCGGCACCGACAGCGAGAGTAGTGGTGGTGACGACTGGAAGACCGACGGGAACACCGACAATCAAGAGGATAAGAGCGTAATGGAGTAAGTTAACGGAAGAGTCTTCTGGGGTAGCGAGTTTCAAGTGATGGAAGAAACCACCGATCCAAGCGATCAAGATCCAGCCGACGACCAAAACCAACAAAGACGTACCGATGGAGTTCATGATAGCCTTGAAATGACCTTGATCTTGAGCACCAGTAACGAGGGAAGCAGTACGACCGACGAAGGACATGCGAGCACCGTGGGTGACAACGGCATAGGCCTTTCCACGCTTGCAACCAGTTGTGTAGTAGATAACATCAGCGACGTACTTGTCGACAGCCAAGGATTCACCAGTCATGGCAGATTGATCGATAGCGAGAAGAGCATAGCCGGAACCGTGCTTTCCTCCGTGTGCATCATCATCATCATCCTCTTCCTTTTCGCTCATCTCGTGGCTGCGTTGGTTGAGGAGTTCTTGTTGGTAGGTTTCGTATCCGTTAGGGTCGTCATAAGCGCAAATAATTCTAGCATCGGCGGGAACGACATGTCCATCTTCGATAATGATCTATTGGCATATTGTTAGTAATGTGATCGTGAATTGATGCGATGTCGATGTGGTGTAACTTACAATGTCACCAGGAACCAATTCACGAGCCAAGATTTCAACTTCGGCACCATCACGAACAACGGTAGCCTTCAAAGCAATGTCACCTATGATTGAGGTTAGCAACGAGATGGTGATGTGCGAATTAGTGCGATGGCTTACCCTTCAAACTAGCAACGACATCGGCAGCTTGTTTTTCTTGATACCAACCGACAACAGCGTTAAGCATGAGAATACCGATAATGACACCGAAATCAATCCAATCACGCAGACCAGCGGCGAGGAGGACAGCAAGTTCCATAACTATTGCCGAGATTAGTCGAATTCATGTAGAGCGAATTGAAGTCAACTTACCATAGAGGACAGGTCCCTTGAAGAAACCGATGAACTTCCAGAACAAGCTCTCGTTCTCGGTGGTCAATTCGTTCCATCCAGTCTTCTTACGACGGTTCTCGACCTCGCTGGCAGAGAGACCTTGTCGCATGCCGGTGTTGAGCCAGTCATCTGGGGTCTCGAAACCAGCTCCATCACTGCCCGCGGACTTCTTGCCCTTCTTCTTCTTGCCAGCGTTGGCTGCCTCTTCTTCTGCAGCAGCGATCTTCTCTCCCTCTTCTCTTCCCTTATACTTTGAAATATATCGAACGAGTTGTCCATATTCTCCGAGTTTTTCGTCTTCGTACTCTGGTCTGGCCGCCGAAGCGCCATTCTCAATGTCTCCGTGAGCCATTGCGCTTTAGTGTGGTAGGATGAAGGAAAGATTATTATTAACTCCCACCGTGACAAAGGCAAACTGAGTAGACTGGAAAAGAAAAGGAATTGGATTTGGGGGACGAAAGCAGATTATATATCTGAGAGACCAAGTGTGATCAACTATCCTAGTCCCAAGCAAGATTGGGTAAGGTCGATTTTTGATTTTTCTTCTTCACCCTTCGGCGTCATCCTCGGACGGTGGTCACAGACAATTTTGGCGGCATGACTTGTGAATTGGAAAAGAAGCTACTGGGGGGCCTTGAACTAGATCCATGGGTAAGCTTGAGTAAAAGTCTGGTATATCTGGCGAGGGTCTGGGGCAGAAACCAACGATGAGCTTAGGAAAGTTTTCTATCGGTTGAAGTTAAAAAAGGTCACCGTAATGATAGAGAAAGTGGATGATATTACTTTTAGCGTTATGGTAGTTCATGGCGGGTTGTTTTGATTTTTGGTGAGGGATTTTCAAATGATTTCCTAAATGCTCCATTAAAAACCTTACCTCTTAGCTAGACCCGGCTTAGCGCTCGACTGTTGCCCCCGATTAGGCAAAGATTCCTTCAATATCCGATTAATATCCTTGACAGATCAACTTTTTACTCTTCCCTCAATAATTGTTGACCTAGGAAGAGAAAGCCGAGTTATCCAGTATCAACTATTGAAAATCACACCGGCTAATCTAGACTAAGTAGTATTATCTAGCCTTTTTCCCGGCGTCACCTTCCGACCTATCCTCTTGTAGTAATTGCCAATATTTCTTGGTTTATATTGAGTTTAGATCTGTTCAGTCACTGCTGAAGTCAAGTTCAGGTCCTGGTTAATGTATCGGTGAGTCGGAAGCTTGGTCGGCTCAGCGAATGACGACTCTCCATTATCAGATAGGAAGTTATCAATTGGCCAATCAGTAAGCTAGCTGTTCTCTAGGTATGACAAGAAAGTGGTAGCAATCATGAATCAGTTGGAGTATGGCATATAACATTATGGTTAATGGACACCGGTAGTGTTGGCGTGGATGGAATCCGCTATATCAACAGATTCATTGCAATGGATATGTAGGTGAGAATGTCGTGGCGAGAGTGATGAAGGGGTAAACACGGGGGGGCAATCATTCCGCGGATGCTAAAGGGATTTTCGGTGCGCAGAGATGGGAGAAAGATACTTTCTGGCTCATGGCTATGTACTCCCGATTACTACTGCAAGATCTAGATGCACATGAGAATCACTGCATGCATCAAAGTATCGTAAATAGATGTACTACATTGACTGTACCCATCAGCATTACTGAGACGACTACCTACAGAGCTGATAGCGCACTGTTGACTGTGCAATGTCAAGGCTTGAAAGCTGCCTGCTAAACTCGCTCCTTTCCCAACCTCCTCGTACTATTGCCGCGTCTACTCAGCGTTTCGAATCTAACATGGAATAACATATAATGAATCTCACACTTTTGCTTATTTTTCTTCACTGACCGGGGAGATTGGGAAATCTCGGTATGCCTTCGGAAAGTACGTTGGTGAGCATACTTTCCCTTCTACTGCCCTAGGCGTGATTTACCTGTTATGTGATTAATGAGTAGAACGCGTTGTTGTCCAGTATCTCATCTCTCAATTGACAACTCACATGTAACTACGAGAAAAAATAAGATGAGAACTCCATCTCACGATCTTCATAATTTCCCAAATCATAATTTTATACCATCCAGCTTATCTCATTGGGCAAGAGTCCGCAAGATTCCAAAATTGCAAATAGTAATTTGCAACTTATCTTCACCCACACTTCCCTATCCTCTCCCAAACGAACGGTCCAATGATTGTTTGTTTGCAGTCGGTTGGCGGATCAGTCAGTTTGTTTACTTCATTTTACAAGCTGTAGTGGTATGGGGCAAAATACGGTAGGTAATGGCTGTTGCGGGAGTGTTGGGACCTGGGTCTGGACGGGGTGACCGTAAGCAAGGCGAACAGCAGGGTACGGGGGAAGATATCAACGATGGCAGATTGCAACTTGCAAAATTGAAAACGGGGAATTCGAGCCATGAAGTTCTTTGGCCCTAGAAAACAACACAAGTCTATAGTATCTACATACAAGACGAATTTACTGCTTTGATTACACTCTGCTTTGCTGTTGTTTTCTTCAGGGTTGACCGTTTCTGCGTCGCTGTCAAACAATTTGAAGAATTGGAGATTTTATCCAGTCACTCCCTGCAAACTACAATTCCTTCATGAACTCAAACAGTAAACAAAACAACGTGGGATTGATGACGGGCGGCACAACATCAATATGGGAGAGACCTTGTTTCAAAATATCTCAATATGAAATTGATTTCAAAAGTATCTGAATCGTTTAAATGACCCAAGACATTGAAATTCTACTCAGGTTCTTACTCTCATCTCATCGGCATTGAATATTACTCGGTATTGACTGCTGCCAAGGTGATATTCCTTTGCACCACGGTGCACCTATTGTATTGGCCAAGCATCAAGTCGTCTTGTCCTCAACCAACATCACCGGAGATCTTCGTCCAAGCCATTCTTTCAGAAACGTAAAAAACTATCGAAATGATTTTTTGAAACTTTGACTTCAGTAAGTACGAGGAGCCGCGCCGCTGTCTGGGCTCGAGGAAGGTTCTTCAAAAGGGGATACAAACTAGAAACAATCAATGCTACATCCCACGCTCAAATCCCACACAGATACGGGTAAGTTGAACGCCATGAACGCCACAAATTATATCCTACACGCCTACGCCGAAACCGCCGCTACGCTGTTTTTTTCCCACCAGCGACACACTTCTAGAATTCCAATTTTCCCCTTCATTTCTCGCTTCCAATATTTCCATCCCCAGCCCTTAGATTCCCCCTTTTCACCTCCCCCTCTCCCCTCACCGTACCACCGCATTGCAATAACTTTCACTCCACTCACTCACTCTCATCTCCCCCGGCATTGCGGCACGATTACATTTGCGCTAAATATGACGTTACTAAGGCTTGTTATTTACACTGTCACTCTTGCAATCGCTGGTTATCTCTCCAGAACCGTGCAGCTATTCGGCGGGATGCAATTGAGACAATACGGAGGCATATACTGGGATCATCAGATCTTGCATCAATTCTCATGTCAATGACAAGGGGAACCTGGGTGAGATGGAGACTAATTGTTTAGGGAAAGCTTGATTGCGAAATTGACATTTTAGAGGTGGAGCAATCGAAATGGTTTATTTACGTGGGCTAAACTTATTGTACAGCACACTGTAGATAGTTATCTGAATAACCTGGATATGAACTCATAGATACTGCAATTGTTTGGGGTAATATTAGGTTATCATCAAGATGAGTGAGTCTGAGTACAGTGCAGGGTAAAAGGGCTTCTTCCTCCTCTTCCCGGCACTCGGCCTTTCTTCCCCCAAGAAATACTGGAGAAAATTCAATAAGAAATAACACATAACGCGGTCAAAACATACGAACCACCATTTGCAAATGGAAAAGACGCGACGGAACCTACCAATCGCGCATCGGTAGCCTCATGCATCTCTCTTTGGCAATACGATGGGTGGATGAAGGAAGTGTTCATCCTTCCACTATGCAAACCTTCTGTCGCTCGGAATGTCTTTAAAAATTAGGTCAGCTCGACCAACGTCCAGTAAGCGCTCTCATCGTCACCTCCACTTTTGACCGGTGTGAGGAATACTGGTATTGGAAATACCGAAAGGATACGAGTACCGTAATAACCGTTCAATTCCCTCAAATTCCCCATCGCAATTATAATAGTCGTCAGGTCGGCTCTAGGTAACGACGTAATTATCCAACATATCCGATCCGAGGCTCCCAATGTAGTGATACCGTTACATCCCTTTCATCCCATTGCAATAGCCTCGGAATTAATACCGTCAGTTCCATTTGAGCGCCTAGAACTAAAAATACCTCAGGATACCTGAGTTGGCTCCTAAAGCCTGCGATAACATCATTTTTACTTCATCTGCATTTGAACACAAAATGGCTGGGCATGCTTATCGTTGGCGTGGCATTTGCTTGGAAGGAAACTTAAAGTTTCATCCTAATTCATTCACGCAATCCGATCTGTTGCATCTTTAGGAATTAGATAGACAAGTTAGTAGGATTGACATATCACACGATAAAAAATTAGTGATGCTGTTGACGTCGTAGTATCCAAAAGTCTACGAATGCTAATACCATATTATTACGAAACAAATCGCCCTCCTTACGTTCAGATTTGCCCATTCAACACCAAGAAATTCTATCAACGTCACAAAGCTGTGTTAGCAAGGCGTAGCCAATTAATCCTGTGTCAAATATTCCTCTCTCATCCATATCAAATCTGCCCAGAATAGATCACCCACCTTGATAAACTTCGGACAAATAACTGACATTCAGGGATTCAGTTCTGTTTCTGAAAAAGGGCCTTATTTTTTGGGGTACTCCGTATTTTCCCTTGGGGTATCAAACTACCCCATGGATAGTCGCAGACGCTCCAAGTCTTGGTTTCTGCTCGCCAACAGCGCTCTTCCTAAGACTTCCTCCTACATCCTTAGTAAGACTACTCGCATACCGTAAAATCCTAGTAAAATAATATTTGCCATGAAGCAGTAGAGTTTTCGTCTTGCAGCTTGATCCTCATTCTCGGCCGTTTGGTTTGGTTTCGCCTCATCTCATCGGTCAAATTTGAACCCTGCAGAATTTTAGATGCTGCCAAATGCAATGTAACTCTTTACTCACACAATGGGCGATTTACGGATGCGACATTTGGTGACGAAAAGGAAGTTCGTTTTAATCACGTGAATGTCAACTTCTACGAACAGCGCATTTAATTTCTTTTGGGTGATTACACAAGGCGGGTAGGTACAGTGAAAGATATACGTCAGAATCTGATCGGGAACTGGGGCCCTGGTCTTGGGGGAGGGAGGGAGCAAACCGGAAATATTTTATATCCCTCATTCGCAAGGGTTTGAATGCGACCGGCACGCGAGCAAGCAAGAAAAAATACCTTGATTTGATCAATTAATTGATGTAAGAATCTGTATGTAAGTCAGAGTGAACCATTGGAAATTTACGGGTTTGCCGCCACCTTTCGTTTTCCAAGCTCAGCTTTCTCGAACTGCCTGCAGAGACTGGTTTGATCGCTCCCCCCGATGAGATGAGGTGAAAACAGAATATTCTGTCAACAATGTTCCAAATTTCGATTTTTCTCAGGCACTGTTTAGGTGTGTAGTACGACCTCAATACATCTTACTCTAGGCGTCTTCTAGGCATTCAAGCCTATTAGGCCAAGCAGCCATGACCTAAGAATGAGAAAGTCGAGTGCTATCTAGGCTATACGTAGGCTACGCCAGCGCCGGTCAATCCGACAGGACAATCGACGAAACGAAGAACAAAATTTTATCTCACTACTGCATGGAAGAAAGTCTTGACAGATTGCAAACACTATGTTCTTCCAATGACAATCGAGCAAAGGATGATTAGTTTCTCAGCTGCTTCTCAATTTCATTACTACTTGGGGAATTGATTTGATGGGTGCACGAGCATACAAACCACTACAAAAGCTAGGTGCAAAATTAAGCGACAATGAAGGGGAAATCCTTGGAACCGTTGGTTAATGTTTCCAATTTCCTCCGACGCCAATCTGCACCTCCACGGACCTTATGGTACGAAATTTATAGGCCAATGGACTTTGTTTAGACACCCCACGAAAGTATGGTTGATTTTCAACAGCATGATTCGTGTTCATACATAGTGGTTTTTCGAATTATCTAGTTTACACAGTAATCGTCTTGACGGGTGAAGATTTTGGAGTGTGAGAAGTCATTGAATACGGTAGGGCGCAAAACTGCCAGGAAAGACCTTACAAAACTTGTTAAATCGTGCTTTGATCTAAAATTCCCGAAGTCGGCAGCGGGATGAGCTGCAGATGGAGCTAATTGAAGGGTGTATTGTTTCCAATTTACATTTCAATTCACATCTGTAATGAAAAGTCAAAAAATCCAAATCAAATGCTGTCTCATCACGCTTTTCGTCCCTTCTTCAGGCCAAAGTCAATTTTTCTTGGTGCTTTCGGTTCATTTTGCTCCTTCTCTGCCCCCAAGAATCTCTTGTGGGATTGGTTTCAAAAGATTTTTTTATGGAGATCAAACGATATGAAATCTTGGATTCATTTATTCATACAGGAAATCCTAGACGATAGGAAGGAAGGAGTTGATGCCAAGGAAAACACCAAATGGCATCCATGGAATGAGCAGATATCGTCCTATTGAGCAACTCAATTCTCTTTTCTCATTGCGACAAGTGTCTCGATCACATCTCAAATTCAGAGTTCGAAACACACAAAAAAAAGATCAAACGAGGTACCAATGTTCAATGTAGGTTTTGACACATTCGAAAATATCCCAATTTTCTGAAATAACATCAATATCAAACTCCCAACAAAACACACAAAACTCAAGGGGCGGGGTTTGACTTTCGTCTGAAATTCACCCCGCCATATAGTTTTGACCCCATCATTGTGAAGCTTCCAAGAAAAGGGTCTGTATGCTTGGCCTGAATTGCCCCATACATGTTGAAACGAAAAATGAATATCTGTGGAAATCTGGTGAAATAAAATTATCAAATAGGATATGTTAGGTGAATTGGTTTGTCGTTTCACTGGTATTATCGATAGGAATTTTTAGGGCATGGTAATAACACCAATCACACGGTTTTAAAAATCCAAACGATCCTCAGACATACCAAGCATACTCTCCAAACATTTTGATGTACGGTAGGGCATTTCTTTCATGGTCGATGTCAAGATGGAGAGCGCTTGTTCGTGCGCACGGGAAGATCTGTATATGGTATGCAAATCATCTCAGGAGTCAGTTTAATTTAGCGACCGAGCTACAAGCTCGGTCCTCTTTCATGGACGAAGGAAAGATATACTGGGTGTTTCATGTTTTCTTGGAGTGGAAGAAGAGAGAAGCGATTGTGTTAGGGCTGGAGGTGGCGTTGGGAGTCAGCATCTGTGGTTTGGGAGTTGCTTTATTGGGGTTTGATAGTATGAGGCTCTATTCGAGAGGTGGACGGTTGAGGTTGAGTATGTGATATTAGGATGTGGTCTATGGGTGTGGTTTATGGTCTATGGTTGAATGGCTGATGGTAGGGTAGGTGATAACCAGTCGTTCCAATGCCAGAGTCGTTGAGAATGGGAACTGTTCGTAATTGGAAGGAAAAGTCGAATCTAGAAAGTCAATAAAATACACCATAATTGCTGCTTCCATCAAGTTGAGACTGTTTTTTTTATTTTGATATCAAAAACTTGCCATAGACCCGCGTTACTTACACAACTGATTTCCATAACCAATATCTAAACCATATCACAGATTGAAACTTCCAAATCAACACATCGTATTAATTATAATGATGCATTTTCTAACCCTTAATTCCCAACTCTTATATCCTTACGAGCTGTCGTTGAACTGCAGTCCGAAAAAATTTTATTGATCACGTGCGTTTTTGTCATACAGAAATGACCCGCATCTCCAAAATTGAATGGCAATTACCCAAAGAGGAAATTTCGACTTCCAAATCTGGAATTTTGAGGATTTGATAAGCATCAAATGCTTCGAATTTGTCTTTGTTGCCCGTAGAATATTTGTTCCTCCGATATCTTCATCTGGTTGTGATGATTCGTGTATTCTTACTTGTGACGTGAAAGGGCAAAGAATTATTATCCCTCCTTTGTGATATTCCCTCATTTTTGCCTCAAAGACATTGAATTCAAGTTTTATATCCCTCACCAACATGGATGCCACACAGCTTATAAGTAAAGATGGTCCCAAAGTCGATGTATATAAGAATTGGCATATCCCAGGTAAAATTCAGTGGAAAGCCACCGAATTTTCCGTCAAAGAAAGTCGGGTAGAAAGCAAATCCTCGACCTCAACTCATCCTTCACCGGCCACAACTGTCAATTTCAAAGAGGGAGGACCAAAACAAAAGTTCGCATTTGTCGATTTATCATCTTCTGGAACAAAAGCAGATGTCAATGTACGAAAGTTCGTACGCAAGCATGTGAGGAATGATTTCCTAAGCAAAACGACTCGGAAAAGTAAAGGGGATCCAAAACTCCGTTCGAAATGTGTAAAACCTTTCGTGGAACCCAAGTCAGTCATATCTGATTATCACCAACATGATGGTCTTATTATTGAGGATCTCATCGGGTTTCCGACTTCTCTCAGCTTGTCTCCATGGCCTATTGAGATGACGACAAGAACGCACCGGTTGCTGAGCCGATATTTCACGCATGTTAGTTCGAGAATGTACCCATTATCCAAATATCTTTCTTCCAATCCTCTACGTTCAGATGAATGGTTTCGTTTTACAATCAGCGATGCAGCAATGTTTCATGCGATATTATATGCTGGCGCAATCTATCTCTCCTTGCTTCAAGGTGGGAAGGACTCGGAAGATTCAGTGTACCACCTTGGCAAAACCTTGAAAATAGTCCAGGAAAAACTTCAAAATGGGAAACCAGCAGACGACAGCACTATTGCTGCTTTGTCCTGTGTAGCTTTGGGTGAAGTATGTTTAAATTTCGATGTCATATTTTCTTATGTGATTATTTGATGTCTACTAAACTTCCACTTAGGCAAATACAGGCCACGCAGATTTATGGCATATTCATATGCGTGGTATACAACAAATGATAAATACGCGAGGAACGATGTCGTCTCTTCCCATGATTATACAGACAAAACTTCGTCGGTAGGTGATTTTACTAAAATACAGAAAAACCTCATTCTAATTATCTTCAAGGTCTGATATCACTGGTGCGATTGATTATGCTGCTGAACCATATCTTTACTACAACCCACGAAATCATTCTGAAATATCAATATCTAAAATTCTACCGGTGCATAGAATCGGCACCATCAATGCTTACCTCGAAATTCCACTCGCTAGATGCGGTATTCACTCAAATCTCATACGGATAATGCAATATCTAGCTATCTTCTACCAGTCCATACAGTCCGCCTCATCAAGTAGAATTCTTCTCGACCCAGGAAATTTTCTTGATGATATTTACTGGATTGAGTATGAATTGTTATCATTTCCCCTGTCTCTAAAAGGAGACCAAGAACCTGCTATCGACAAAGCAACTCGTATCGGAGCTCTACTATTCATGAAGTCGATACTTGAAGAATACCCACATTCCTCTACTGGTCCTTCTATCCTCTTACAACAATTACAAGAATCTCTGTCCACAATTGATATCGCTACAACCACAGAGCAAACATGTCAATGGCTGATTTGGTTATTTACTATTGGTGCTATTCATTCAAAGCGGGATCGTATCACACGAACTTGGTTTGTGGAGCAATTGGCGGGGTTGCATATGGAGCGCCTGAGAGATTTACTAGTTGGCGGGCAAGTACATGCAGAGCTACATGCAGAGAAGTTAGAAGAAGAAGACGAAGGAGAACCTCAATTATGGAGATTATTGGAGCCGAGACAAGTTATTGGAGAGAGAGATCTCTTCCTACTTTGGGATGATGTTGCTCGGTGGAGACGAGAATCTTACGGTTTTGGGGAAGAGAATTGAAGATTCCGGGCTTGGTGATTTCTTGGGGCTGGGCTGGCTACTGACGGATGGTACGCTACCAAGTTACTTTAGGATACATGCATATCTGCAAACATCACCACTACTCATGTACCTCTTTGGACAAATCAGACCGACTCAAATGATGTCGTATGACAGGGAAAATATGGAGATAGTTCGGGGAGGTAGCACATAACACGAATCAGCCCTGTCCACACTAAGAAGATTCTATGGCTTCCAAGATCCTTCTAGACTATTACCCAAACGAGTCAATTAATATAATTCAGATATCAAGGGAAACCAAATACGCAAGTCTACGTGGCGAATTCTGAACGATGGGTCGTTCGTTCGCCTCAAACTTCAAAGTTAATTTCAGTTCCGCGGTTTGTGGTTTATGGTGGAGAATTTTGTATGTATGTAGGGACATAGCTTATACATACCCGGGGATTGCTATAGGCTATCCAATTATCTCAACTGTAGCGTTACAGCGTTACAGGCAGTTTAATGTGGGTTGCCGGTATTGATTTATCGGAAGATGCCTCAAGACTCCATATATTTTCCATCGGAGAAACACAAAGAATTGGCCGATCGTACGTGCCGTTCTTACCGTGTGGAAGAACATCTTTTTCAATGAGGGATTTACTGGGATATATTTTTTTGCAGTGAGATTTACATATGTGGGCTTGGAGCCGATCGTTCCGATTTCTTACTGTGATTCGTGAGACGGAGGTGAGACGCGTCGGTAGAGAATGCTTTCCATGTTGGGTTACGCGACAGGATTGAAGGATTTGTTTCGCCGTCATATGGAATGGAGGGCAATAGTAGAAGGCCCGGTTTTTTGCAGAACCAGTAGGAAATATACCTCAGTGGATACAAGTGTGCGAAGCTGGAATTAGATAGATGGATAGATGAATGTGTGTGTTAGTCAAATTGGAAATGGATTTGGAAAAGATGGTCTAGATTTTGAAATATCGCGACAAGAAGGGGTGAGGAATTGCCGGATGGTACTCTACATCGTATAATTTCTTGGTCGACGCTGTCGATTGCAATTCCGCTTGCAAGCAACTCCGTTACCGCTGAATGAAGGAGTGTTCGATAATCTCTGGTTACATCCACAAGTAAGGTCTCCTGAGTAGCGAGACTTTGATGGAAAAATACTGTTGAAGCCAAGTTCATGGTGTAAAAGCTAAGCTGCGTCGGCGATATTTGCATCAATTCCTTATCTTGGCCCAAGGCTAGAGAGTGTTGATAAACTACTCTCGCTGCCACGGCCACGGCCACGGCCACTGCACTGGCACTGGCACTGGCACATCAACGGTACCGACGGTGCAGGTGTTTGAACTTTATTCTCTGTTCTGGCGATGCTACTAGGATCTCACCCTGATCACTTCGCACGTAGGCAACAAGCCAAACTCTGAATTGGAGAATGAAGGTGTCATCAATGATGAAATTGGCGTTGGCCTGATATTCCGTCATTGACAATTGGGTCGAAAGTCGATTTTTAGACCATTATGGTTCTTCTCGTTAATATCAGCTGGATTTGAAATGTGGCATGAGAGGAAGAGAATTTTGTTGCGATGATGTTAGCTCTTTTGATAAGTGCCATTTCTTCTGAGATAGCCCGGCTCTGTTTCTTCGTTCTTGGTGGTTATTAGGTGCTGATTTAAAGTATTAGGTATCAAGTAGTATGTACGGAGAGCAACATACTTCGTCCTTCCTGTACCTAAAGTCTTCTTTCAACAAGGTCTTTCCTCTAAGATCTACAAGTTCATGGGTGTTGGTATATACTATGTACGGAGAGGAATATATACTGTACTAGTCGAAATGCCTTCTCTACGTGTACTTGCATTCGATTATTTTCAGCTCTGCGGACATATCTTTGGCCTAAACTATCGCGGACTAGATAAAAGAGAGGAATACATACTGTGCTTGCAAACTTTAAAACTCCTCTTACTAGCATCATGAGGTTGGGGATCGCCAAAGCCAACTCATATTCAGCTCTATCTTTGGAGTCAGGTTGCGTACGAGACTCACCCCGCGCCTTTGAATTAAGCTTGACGTCGATCCTCCCAATTACTATCTCATCTTTTCTATTTTTATTCCATAATGCGGAGAATTAAGCTCATGGGTATACTTGGCATCGACTTGGCTTAAAACGGTGTCGATTTAATCATGCATGTTGATATTGTTGTTGACGTCAACATGACGTTTCTTTTGGGATACACGTCAGTATCGTTTTTTTTCTCGCTACGTTAGGAATTTGACAGCTTATCCAAATCCGGGGGATCAACATATCACCTCTAATTTAGTGTTGATTTGGTCTTCCTCCTTCTTAGAGTCTTCTCGGTCTACCGTATGGTAGAGGAAATCAATAGTATTTTGATTCGTTTGGATTTTTGAGGCACTAGGTAATTTGCAGGTAAGAGAACGACTTACTCAGATCTGGGCTCTTTTTTAGCTCTGCGACTGGAATTTCATCGTTATTATCTTATTAGTCTGAATATTTTCCTGATTACCTTGTAGTTGAATGGTCAAATTGATGGGTTAGGTGACTTGTACAATTGTGGTAAAGATCGCTAGTTTAGAGCCTGCTCGTAGTTAATAAGCAAGAAATGTCCGATGACATCTGACATCTGGTCTAGTTTAGTTGCATTTGACAACTTGGCTCTAGTAGATCTGGGTTTCACAAGATTGATTGGTCATTCAATCTTTACCAAAGAGGTAATGATGCGGTGTACATCTGGGGAAGTTATATCATATACCGGGATCTATAGACTAAATGGTATTCTATCAATCTAGAAACACTTTTATAGGTGATGATTAGGATTGGGTTAGAATATGGTCTTGGTATACTATTAGGCTTTACATGGTGGTTGCGACTCTGGGAACGTAGTCTGGTCAGAGTAGCACTTGTAATAGAATGACTACCCTTCACGTCCACAACAAGTACATCTGTGCCCCAAGAGTATCTATTGCGCCATCTGCGCTAGAAAATACCAACTCTTCTATCCTTGAACCGACCGGAGAGAGAATTATATAGTGTAATAGATGGGAGTATATTGACATCTGCCGTTTGAAGACAGAGCGACTTGTTTCTACGAGTAAGGTTTGTCGCATATCTACATCATCCACATACCCGGATAGTAAAATTGGATGTGGGAAAATAGTTCTGGTGACGATATAGGGGCCAAAGCTAGACTTAGTATTCTTTGCCTTCATTCACATTTACAATCGAGAGCTTTCTATTCATGTCATTGCTTTGAGCAGGTTCAGAATGGAACATTGTATATTTTTTTCTACACTCCTGATTTTGTACTGCCTGTCTAGATGTATCTGTAGATAATTTGCTCCAAGAGTTGAAGAAACGAGCTTGTTACACACCCCCGTACGCCGCAATTCCAAAGGCAGCGATAGTATAGAATAGTAAAGGAGATGGAGGGGAGTATTAACATATATTGCCATCTATAGATGTGGTATATTTAATTGACTTAGATAGATACTCTATGTATTTTTCCTTACAGATCATGATAATAAAATAGTAAGTTGAAAACTTCATTACATTATTTTCCACGTGTTCAACCTTTCGTTGTTTTCCATTGGCTTTCACCCCTATCGCAAATTCTGGCATGTTGGAAGGATATCATGTTGTATGTCTCTTCTGATTTGTGTGCCAAAAGGAATGTTTGAGAAGATTTCTATTACATGTTTCTTGTTGACCATTCGTCATGATAAAACTCCCTGTTGCATATCTCATCCCAACTGTTTGTCAAAACAACATTTCCTTCCTCGAAATGGAAATATATATGTAATGGAGATTTGGGATGTCTTCCTGTTACATATCTGCTTTCAATCGTTTGTCACAGCAACTACTTGCTTTTGCATTTGTTACACCTCTCATCTTGATTATTCGTCAAAAGTATCGTCCAGAGGCTGAGCGACATGACAGGAGGAACAGCACTTCATAATTCCTAGTATACAACGCGGCTCTTTGATGACACTTGACTATCTGGTATAGCTAATCAAATACTCCCTCATCTTGTATACCTAGCTTAATACTAACATGAAATTTGGCGTTTATATCTGCTCTTCACTTTATGAATTGCATTCAGTTGACTAGCTGACAAATTTTTTTATCTTTATAGTATACTTATGTGTGCGTGTATGAGTGATGAGAAGCAATTTCTCTTCTGTGCACAAGTTAGATATCATTCTATCAATACAACGCAATTCTTTTAATCAATCTCTATATCATCGATTTGATTTACCTACCTGAATGTTGAGATATACATATCTTGAGTGTATATTCATCTTTTTATGCGAATCAGTCTTGGATAGATCATTACGTCAATATCCCTATTACATCTCTCTATCTGGTAGACTACGAACTGATGTGCCTCTTGAATTCAACTCATCTAGCTTCATCTCCTTTAACCTAGATTACTCGCAAATATCTTTCTTTGCATATCGCACTCAATATGGGCATACACAGTTCTCCATTTATCCTCGCTCTCCCCCATCTCTTTTCAGCCTCCCTGTGTCTAGTGTAATTCACTGAACAGATATCTGACATTGATGTCGGAAGTTACCTTTGGTTTAGCTATCAAATTTGACATATGAGATTTCATGCAAAGGTATGGTTTCTTTTCTATATATCTGAAATCAATTCATCAAAAATAACAGAGTGCATAGTTACAAGAGTAGAGCCTGCATATGAGAGGTATATAAAGCAGATACAACTCCTTCTACGACTGTAGTCGCTATAGCTGACTTTATCCCTTGACTCTACCCATTGTAATTGGCAAAGTTAACAGGTAGTATTTAAGTGTCTTAGCAAGAATCATTCGAAAAAACAAAAGCAGAGATAGGGATAAGAAAGTTCGGTCCTCTCACATATCAATGTGAAATAGGTATTTTCAATTTAGTAGGGATGTTCTTGAGCGTTGGTATTTAAGGGGGTTATTGGACATACGTAGCTACCGACCCGTAACAAAAAATATTGGATGGGGTAGAGTTGTAGGTTATCCAATATTGAGAGATGTATTGAGTTCAA
Source organism: Botrytis hyacinthi (assembly GCA_004786245.1). Taxonomy (NCBI): domain Eukaryota; kingdom Fungi; phylum Ascomycota; class Leotiomycetes; order Helotiales; family Sclerotiniaceae; genus Botrytis; species Botrytis hyacinthi. The sequence goes on along the minus strand of PQXK01000088.1, from coordinate 67,245 downwards.
TCAGGCTTTGAGGGGCACTTGAGATATCTTGAGCTTTTTAGATCCTCCACTCAACGTGGGATTGACGAATACTAGTACACGAATACCTCATCAATGGTATCATGTTGCATCTATTTGCATGCTACGGATGACGCTATTCTCATCCCAATCTCCCTTTCCCCCAACAGCTGGCGCCTGGTCAGTTTTCATGTTATCAGCTATTGCTCTCTCTTTGGCAATTTCTTGTTCGCCTTGCGGGCTTCTGCCGCACTGCTCTTCCCTCACGCTCTCCACTCACGCCGCCTTCCTTTCTCCTCACCCGTATCATTATCCTCTCCCTCTTCGTCTTGATCTCCTGCATCTTGTGCTCCTTGGCTATCCTGTCCGTCTTCTCCTTGTTTCTCTGGCGCTTTCTCTTTGACTGCTCCTCTGCCTCCATCGTCATCTCCATCATCGTCGTCATCTTTCTCATCTCCCCCTTCTTCCTCAGAATCCGTTTCACTCTCTGGCATCTCAACTTGCCTGGGACCCGGATGATTTCCTATCCACTCTCTCAAACATTCCTCCACATGTCTCACAAAGAACATGCGACCGTCAGGCTGGTTCATAGGCGGGAATGCCTCATTCATCTTCTCGGCGAGAAACTTTCTACTAGTTCTACTGACCATCCAATACCTCCCATCATCGTGTCTTTCTTGGAGTAAATGCTGGAGGTGATTCTTTTCTGCCTGCGTCCATATTCTAACCGGCTTTACGTGCGACATGCTGAGAATTGTTATGGAGTTACTGTGATGTTATGATTGATTGGGCAATTAGATGATGAGATGATGAACTTTTACGGCGATAATGATGTGGTTGAAGTACTGATGGCAGGGTAAAGAGAACTCTAGGAATAAGCTGGAAAACGTGATGGCCTGCTAGATGATAGTGAAGAGTTCTCTATTCATTTCAAATCCACATTGTAGTATCCTTTGGACCATAGTACCGCGATTCCTTGATTGATTTCGGGCAATGTGTAATGAATTGACCAATTGTTAGTGAATGATACTTTGTGCCCCCATTTTTGAATGCTGAAGAATTGAGTCGATTTTCGATTTTCTCTTCATCACAAAATCTATTTAGTGTAGATTGATAGAAGAAGTGATTGGAACAAGGCTATGAGAAGGAACATTGAGGACTGGTGTCGAGGTGAGAGATAAGTCGAACTTTCCTTTCTTGTGGATGGTCTTTATCCTTCGAACTATATTGGCTATTCTAATGCTTGATTGAACATTAATGCTTTTGGTTCAGTTCACTTCTCGAACTATTCGGCTCATGCTAAGAATAAAACCTGGAGAATCTAGCCAAGCGACTTTGAACCTCCGCTTGCTCCATTTTCCCATCTCACAAATTTCCCTCTTTTTCAAATCTTTCATAAGAGACACTAGAAGAATTCTCTTGCGAAGTTGATTTTGTTGAAGATTTCTTTCTTATGATGGCAACGAGACAGAAGCGCTAGACTTCGATGGTGTATCTCGAGAAATTATCACTCCTGGAGTGAGCTTGTAGAATCTTTCTAGTAGTGCGACGACAATAGAGTTTCCCGAAACGGATGCTTCAGCTTTCCCTAGGTCTCTCCCACGTTTTTGCTCCCAAACCGAGATTTGTTTAGGACAGGAGTTTCCGGACGTGAAGCATGATGGAAAGTTATAAAGATAGGACAAGAATCTATCGTATCACCGGATATTGCCATTAACAGTAAAGGTCTCTGCTTCTGAAACTACTGTACGATCACAACATTGTCGTCAAGGGTATTTTTGAACGTTTCTGTTCTCACTGCTGTTATCTGTTTATGCAACCCTTATTTCGAGCAGTAAGCCTCCTACTTCCCATCGTTTGGGTACTATCAATCTGGTACAGAACGATCTATCAACACTGACATTTTCGGAAACGAAGCCATTATAGAATATCTTAATGACGATCCTCCACTCAGAAAGGAGCACCATCTAAGTGTTTATACAATGAGAAACCAAGCGACCATTGAGTATCTCAATAAAGCTTCGATCCAAAAGAGATGAGCGCTCACGAACCAAAGTAACAATAGTGATGATCTAGAGCTTATAGCTAGCGAGATCATTCTCTTCAGAGCCTCTCCCCGAATCGGAAATTTGTGTGATGTTTATACAAATATCACATGCTCATCTTCTCTTCTTTCCTGCCTCTTGCACGATACTACCACGAAAATATAGCGATTCGAGTGAATGAATCAAACACTTTTCCACATCTCCGTTAAAAGCCTCATCTATAATTTCAGCACACTCTTTCCTGCACACATCGGTACTACCCTGAAAATCTCCCACATGAGGATAACCTTTACCCCTCCCACTCCCTATAGACATCCACCTACCAAATAATAAAGAACCATATTTATTCCCACAGAAAACTCTCGCACTAAAGATGCCTTCATTCCAATTCCAACTAGCCATTTTGCACTTCCAAAACTTTCCCATCTATCAAATCCCAAATCTTAAACCATAGCTAGTGGAACTAATCAATCATCCCATCTCGGCTAACCGATCAACTCCTTCATTTCATCCACCATTTTGTAATATGTACCCCACCTGCCACATCCCAAATTTCTCCAGGAGAAAAAAAAAGATCACTGCCTGATTTCCTTACCTAACAGCCAGAAAAATCTCAGCCAAAATATTCACACGGCAAAAATAAAACAACGATTAACGGAGAGGAGGTATTGAACCACACCCGATTTGAACGGATAACCTTTCGATCTGGAGTCGAACGCGCTACCGTTGCGCCAGCGGTCCTTAATCATGTGACTTGTATAAACAACAATATTTTGTTTGCGTATATATTCCCAGATCTTGTGGAGGAGGGCTTCACTGATTCCATGCTTCAACGTTCCGACTTTTGATTCTGCAGTAGGTGAAGGGAATACTTGGTAAGCAATACATGATCAATTAAATAAAACTATTGGGTAGAAACAAAACGTCATGGAAGAAGAAAATAAATACTAGACAGAGATGTACTATAATCGCTCCTCGAGGAACTGTGAGCTCGCTGGAGGACTGGTTTGGCCAACGTCAGATCTCGAGTTCTGTCGTTTCGTTCATACTTGCAGATATATAACAGATAATTTCTCCACAAGACATGCAGAACAGCCAGTATATATAATCAACACCGAGGTATAAAATAGATAGATATCTTCAAAAGGTTCAGTGTTACGCTGCCAGAGCGAATGGTCGTGATTGAGAAACCAAATCGATCTTATCCATCCTACTCAGTCTCGACACACATCTGCGTCGCAATTCTTGCTATCTTCCATGAAAATGCCACCAAAGATCAATCCCTCATTGATACCACTTTCCTGGAATCCATTCTTGGAAATATCTGCACCAGCGGCGAAATCTGTTGGCTTCTTCAATAAACCGAAGTGATATTGACCTTGTCCAGAAATGTCATTGGTTAAAGCTTCAGTGACCGATTTAAGAGCCTTGGAAGAGGTAGAGTAGAATACTTGGGTTGTACTGATTCAAGATTAGCTGGAGATATTTATTGGAAAAAAAAGAGGAAAACAAACTTGGCGGTAAAATCCAATTTCAACCCAAAATTGTGCCACCCATCGGTGAAAGCAGTAGTGAAAAGCTCGGTTGCTCCCTTATTTACATTTCCGACAACTCTCAACACATTTGGATCTGTGTTGTTTGTGTCCAAAATTGTGCCTGTCTTTAACACAAATTGATTGGTGCTGAAATCTGCACTTTCGAGGAAGGCAATTTGATACTCATGGCTGAGATTCAGAGGACGAGAGGCATCCTTCATGATGGAGAAATGAAGAGTTTTAATGCCTGTGGTGGAAGCATCAGTGCCATTGTTAGATAATGGCATCAATTCAGCACGACGGAATCCAACTTGTACGTTTGTCGAGGAGGGAGCAAAGATTGAGGCATCAGAGAGGGTAACCTCGAAGGGTATAGTTGAGTTTCCATCATACTGAGAAATTGTTAGGCGTGTAACCAGTACAGCACACAAGATGGCTTACCAAAGAAGTAGGAATATCAGTTGGGATGTTGATGATTTGGCTCCATGTGAGATCTGGACATGTTAGAAGAAGTAGTGTACAGGAAGATATTAAACTTACTTGCACCAAAGTTATAACTGGGATTGTAGAGACTTGTATTGGAGTTATCAAATGCAGTTGGTGTGGTGCCTACTGGTACACGTCCTTCAAATTGAAGTGGGCAATCTTGCGCCTGTGCTACAGAAGCGAGAGTCAACAATGACAATCCGAGAAATGAGTGAAGCGACATGATTGATAGAGAAACTTGAAATGAATGTAGTGAGAAAGGAATGTATTGATATTTGTTAAAGTGTTAAAAAGAATGTAATTGACAAAAAAGTCACACAGTGATACTTTGGATGAAAGGGTACACGGTCCGAGTAGCCCATTCATATAGATATATATATGATCGGTCTACTCCACGACTCCGCGAGATTCCTCATCTCATCTATTATGGTTCAATTCCATAAGAGTTCGCTAAAGAAGTTGAATTTACCTTACTATTAAAGTTTCCTCAAATAGATTATAGCCTGATAGACGAAGCAATAGAGATCCTTCATTATTTTGGAACGCATAACATGAACGCGCGAATTGATACAAGAAGAGCAATTAGAAATGCTTTCCAAGCCCCAATCATGGCAATTGCGGTGAAAATAATGGGTATGTGCCGCTTTATAAATTGAGGATCTGGAGACCAAGAGACAAGCCTGTTTCAGCAAAACTCTAATTTGACTTGTAATTTCGGATGGTTCGGTCCTGGTAAATTTGCGCAGTCGTTCATTATAGTTTGGAGAATGTTTCAGTCTTTCAGACTGCAAAAATTATTGCAGCGGGAATGAACTTTAATTCAAGAGCTGAAGATATGGAACTCTTCTAGAACTACTATGAGGAGTGCAACAAACGGATGATTGGATTCCAAAGGGTTCAGGGTCTGCAGATCCAGGTCTGTCGTGAGTAGTATCATTTAGGAGAAATCAAATACAGAAGGAATGAGTAGCAAATTACCATATTGCATTCAAGGACCGATATAAGAGCTTCCGAAGTGCTTTATAATTACATTGTATCATAGGTAGAATTGCTAAAATTGTTGTAAAGAAAGATAGATGCATTGGGCACCGAACCGGAAGCCGGTGTATCTGATGATCCGAATCGTGGGGTAAATGCTAACTTTACATTACGTAGTGGCGGGAGCTGCCTTTCGAGCTCTCGAAGTTTCCTTCATTTAAAACCTACATCAAATAAATCAACATCTAGAATTTCCAGCGACTCAAAACTACCAAGTCAAGATGGCGGAAGCAATAGATAATCCAGATGTCCCTTCGAACAAGAAGGCTTTCATTCCCTTAGGTGCCGCCTCCTCCCTCCTTTGTCTTCGCTCTCCTTCTCCCAAGCTAACCAAATGTCTCCCATAGAAAATAATCCCGAAGTAATGTCCTCTCTCCTCCACAATCTCGGTCTCTCCACCACTCTATCTTTCCACGACGTATTTTCAATCGAAGACCCCTCTCTTCTCTCCTTCATCCCTCGTCCCGCACTCGCCCTCTTACTCGTTTTCCCCGTGTCAAAAAGTTACGAGGCATTCCGCTATTCAGAGGATAAAGAACGCGAAGACTATAAAGGAAAGGGAGAGAATGAACCGGTTATCTGGTATAAGCAGACTATTAGGAATGCGTGTGGGTTGATTGGCCTTTTGCATGCTGTGAGCAATGGTGCTTCGAGGGGTTTTGTTGGTATGTTTTGTCTCTCCCCCTTCCTCTTCTCGTATCGTTCAAACATACATGTCTGACATAGTTTTTTCCTTTTGCAGAACAAGACTCTCCTCTCGACAAATTAATTAAAGATGCCATTCCCCTCGCCGCAATCGATCGCGCAGATCTCCTCTACAATTCCCAAGCCCTTGAATCCGCTCATCAAAACGCCGCAACACAAGGTCAATCCTCTACACCCAATGCCGAAGACGACATCGATTTACACTACGTATGTTTTGTCAAAGATGAGAAGAATAATCTCTGGGAAATGGATGGAAGGAGAAGAGGCCCACTTGAGTTGGGATCGTTGGGAAAAGATGAAGACGTTCTAAGTGAAAAGGCGTTGGATTGGGGTGTAAGGAAGTTTTTGAAGAGAGAAGAGGAAAATGGTGCGGAATTGAGATTCAGCTTGATTGCGTTGGCACCAAGTCTTGACTAGGATGAGTTGGTTACGATTATGATTATCATGAACTATTTGGAAGGGACCGGAAGAAAATATTGGCGTTGCATTACATCAAATGAGCAGTCATAGAACAGCTACATCTGGGTGTCAAAACCTTACATCCATTTTGAACGAGACTCAAAAGTTTCGACTTTAGATGCCATGATATGTCTAGATTTTTTAACGCGATGGCTCTATCCATGGACTAAATTCCTCATCTAACTTCTATTGACGTATATGGTGTCTCGAAATCTTTTAAGTCCGAAGCCATGCCATGTACTCCAAGCAACTCAAGCCCCTTTAGTCATGATATCTCGTAGATGTAGTGGTTCTATGACCAAGAAATGCTATGAACCGTTAGTAAATGTACCAAAACCAGGGGAAAGACCAAAAACTTACTAAAGCATAATTCCGGCTCCCGTTGCCATAGCCATGAATTGTTTCAGCGTCTTCGTCAATTCTAGACCCCTATCCTTTCCAGTCTCCAATAATTCCGGAATGACAGCTACAGTTCCCACATACAAAAACGTTCCAGCTGTAAATGGCAACAACATGTCACCCCACTCCAAACTTGTACCCATGAGGCCGTCAAACCTGCCAATACCGCCTTCTTCTGTACTTGAACCATATTCCTGAATCATGATGCCGATGACCGTGCCGAGGAGAGCTCCAAGTGCAGTCACGAATTGTGCGCCCATGGCTGCACGTTTGGAGAAACCGGATTGGATTAGAAGAGCAAAATCACCGACTTCGTGGGGAATTTCGTGAAAGAATACTGCTACTGTAGTTGTCGCGCCGATTGTTGGAGATGCATAGAAAGAAGAGGACATGGCGAGACCGTCGGTAATGTTGTGAGTGAAATCAGCGCTGTCATATAATTAGCAGTGGCCTCCTCGTTTTCTTCTGCGAAGAAACATACATGAGATTAAGATATCCAGCAAGCTTCACACTAGAGTTGATCTCCTTTTCAGTCTTCTCAACCTCAACAATTGCCTTCCCGCTATCCTTCTTTCTTGATCTAGTACTTCTGGCAGGTGTATCATCCAAGTTGCTTGAAACAGCAGAAGTTTCCTTCTCGCTTTCATGACCATGACTATGCGAGTGTTCATGGCCTTGTCCACCGGTAGCAATTCTTAGTCCTTTGTCCATAGCAACAAATGTAACGAATCCAACCATAATCGCGACTCCCAACAATAAATTGCGATTTGGTTCAACCAACACGAAGCGCACATTCTCATGGGCGTCCTCGCCGAGGAAGATTTCGGGAAGAAGATGGAATAATGTATCACCCAAAAGACCACCAACTGCAAATGCTACCATTACGGAGAGAGAAGAAGGATCAATATTTGGTGGACATAATGCGAGGAGAAAATTGGGGGGTCCAGAGATGTAAAGGGTTGCTAGAAGTGCATTGACAGCGGGGGTGGAAGGGAAAAGAACTGCGAATATGCGGGAAGTAAGAGTCGAGGTAATTGGAGATGTGACTTGTTTATATGCATTGAGATCTTGCACAAGAGGACATTGCTATCGAGTAAGTTGGTTAGATGGGGATCGGGAAGATTATCGTGAGAACTTACTTGGAGCTGTTCCTCTATTTCAGGCAAGCTCATGCTCCCAACAGATGTAGCATGGCCTTGAGCATATACACATACAATTGCAATTGAAAGCAAAAGAGCAGCACGACGGGGACTAAAGAACGACATTTTAAATTGAAAAAAATGTATGTTGGGAGGAAAGGAAAGAAAGAGGGACAGTTGAGCTTTGACGGAGAGATTATTAGATTATCAGTATGTAACGATATCGGATGGCGTTTAGCGAGGTGGAGACTATTTTTTTAAACATTACAGGGTCTCTCGGCCCCGAGGGGTCAGTGAATTTACTTTGGTGTTAGTGCATTATGATGTCAAGCATCATCTTTATTAAATTCGTTACAGAATTATAAAAGGGGCAGACAATAATAATCTTGAGATTTCTTGGATCTGCTCATCGGCAAGACTTTATTCTTGAGTCGATATCCTGTCGAAGAGAACAAAATGTATGACTTATTGTCAGTCAGCCACATCCAGCCAAATAGAGATCTGTCATCTCTGATTCGCTGGCGGGGCGATGATCCTTCAGCAGCTGCAAGTGCAGCGTCAAGGTCAAGCAAGATTGTGCATACTTCCCTGAGCTTGAACGTCATCTTTTGGAAACAAAAAAATAATTAAGTTTCCAACGCCATTTGAAGGAGCTCACAATAGTATAATTGAGAGCTGTTCGAGAATCAATTTGTGCTGCAGGTTTCCTTAGGCCATGAGTTGTTATCGTGAAGCTGGATCTACAACGCACTTCTGCTTTCTTTTGATGATGTGCACATCCAAGTAGGAAAACAGTCTTTTGGGTGCAAGCTAATGCCTCATAAGTCATCAAATGACAAAATCTCTACATCCCTAATATGACTGACTATGAGACTTTCCTTCCAAGCAATCTGGCTCATAGCATTCTCAGACTTCAGCGGAGAAGGTTCGCAGGAGTAACTTCACAAAGCAAGACTACATGTAACCTGGTGAGTCCTTCTACTTGAGGGGTACATTGAATCCGGGAATGCTAGCAAAATGGCATCGGATGAGATAACACGACAGTTATTGCATCTACTCTACAGGCTCTAACAATTCTAATTTCGTACCAAGTGGGTATTCTCGACTTGGCAAGATTGGATTAGAGATCATCACTGTCTGGCTGTTTTTCGAACAACGACTGTCCATTGTCCGAGATTACCAGTCTGTATAGTATGGAATTTCCAGCTCCATCTAGTCAACGGGTTTTCGAGATGAGGTGAAATGAGTAGCTATTCTATGCTATCCAACCCTCTCACCCGGCTGATTTCGATGAGAGACCTTTGAAGTCTAGTTGTTCGACGAATAACCTACTATTATTAACAGATCTTGGCCAGATGATGGAAAGCAAATGTTTCGGAGTGGTTTACTCATTCCGACCCCCAGGTAGGCAATTGTTTGAGAGGAATCTCGACATCTGAGATTCCCAGTCTGGTGTCTTTAAGATCAGAACTCTATCTTAACTCTAAACGATAGATATATTTGGCTTTATAACGTCTGATGCGAATACAATGCATGATCATTTGTCTAGCCAAATGCAGATGCCAGGGCGACTTCCATCTCCGGTATAGAGCGAGTAAATATAGATCTAAACGAAAGCCTGTAGGTATCAGTCTCATGGCATTCTTCTTCATGCGAGCAGATGTTGTGAAAGTCACGCTGTTCGGCGAGTTATCGTGCAGAACCACGGATTTATTACTGACAGCGTAATCTAGGAACACAGCAGAAGCTGCGCCGAAAATGCCTATGAGATTCAATTATTTCAGGCCTCTCATTTCATCGAGTGATGGTAATACATGTGTAGGTTGCCGGTTCTAACCCTCTGCCAATGTCGGTGTATCTCCAATCGCTTATGGGGCTTCGTGAACTTTGTACAGATTCGAAATACTCAATATAACTGTCTTTGCTCGTCATGGCAAATTTCAGAATTTACCTGAAGATTATTTTGAAATTTTGTGGATACCTAGGCTAGAACATGTCACTTCTTTTGTATATATTCACAACGGAGCTTAGATTAACAGGGGCGCATCCTATATTTAGCTCGAATTCTAGTGCGGTTAATTCTACTGCCTTACAGATTGAGGTTGCTCCGGGTTGGGTATCTGGCCCAAATGGCCGAGGCACCTGGAGCATCTTGTATGGATGTGTCTGTACGTTGATCGCATGCGTTTATACCGCAATTCACTTGAATATTCCACCTAATGGAGAAAGTAAATTTGCCGGTTATATGATGAAAGTGAAGTGGATACTGATCGCGTTATTCGCGGCGGAAATTGTGGTATACACTGCCTTCGAACAATACTACCTTGGCGATAAATTCTTGAAAAACCTACTCTCCAGGGAACAAGCAAATGTAAATTACTACACCTCCTCCGATCGTTGACTAGATTATTGACAATACCCAGGATAGATCGAAAGATAGCTCCACGAAGCCAGCCAACTCAGATTTCGATAGGGTGTATGCATACTATGTGATGATGGGAGGATTTGCTGCAGACGTGAGCGATCTTCATAATGTTATTAAAAGAGTAACTTTTACTCCCGATGGAATTCTCTTCCTGTCGGAACTCGGTCGAACTCCTCGTGTCGAGAAGGGAGAAATCGAGGACAAAAGCAAATCGGATCACATCGGCAAAATTCTAGTCTGTCTGCAGGTAGTCTGGAGCATCGGTCAAGCAGTAGAAAGAAAACTCGCGGGGTATCCAACCACCATGCTCGAAGTGCACACGATAGTCCATATCGTGTGCACACTCTCTCTATACGCACTCTGGTACAAAAAGTCCCTGAATGTCGCTGTGCCAACGATTCTGAGCTTCAAGGGGTCGGATGAGAAGTACCTAGCATTTATGCTGCAGCTGGGAGCTGAGGCAGGAGATCACTCTCTTGGCTTGCACCATCCTAAGAGATGGATCACAGGTGTAGCCCCAGAAAATCATTGTGGCTTCAAAGTTCAGTCATGCTCATCGAGTGCCGATGCACTGCTAGATGCTGGCTTCAGCGAACCGACGATGATTATGTACCCCGAAACAAATCCTTCATCGAAAGTCCAATCGACTATCAGCATGAGAGACGTGGATTTTGTAGCAAATGCTAAGGATGTTGACTCGAATGATATACTTAGAGCCAAGGACTCTGTCGAAGTTGTAACACGTGTCGATAGGTCAAAGGAAGTTCTCAATGATCGAACTGTCTCCTGTGCCGCTGAGAGTTCCCCCATAATATATGTACCGGCTATTGATACAGAGGAAATCGTCTGTACATTGACAACAGGCGAATCACTAGCAATGGGATGTGGTCCTGGACTGGATGATAGATCTGATAAAGAAACCCATCGGACGAGATACGACAGCCGATCCATCACTGTATCACTTACGTCTAAAGATGTTAGAAGGCTCAATTTGGCAGGAGCATACATGTCGGAAATGAAACTCACACCAAAGAAGAGAGCTTCAGCCAAAAAAAAGAAGGCGCAACCACTGTTCAATGAGCTAGTAGAAGACACATCCTTAGGAATCTATAAATATGCCACATGTGGCATAGAACCACTGTTGTCATTAAGAGCTGAAAACTTTCGGGGAAAGTTTTTCAACGATATACCATACGATGCAACATATCTCTCCGCAGCAATAGCGTTGGTTCCTATGGTGTATGGATGCGCTCATCTTGGAGCGCTTTCCATCATATTCCCGACCGCGATTGAGCGTTTGCTATGGAAAATATCATGCTACTATTTGATTGCTGTAGCATCCAGCTTTGGATTATGGGCCCTTATCAAATATTTTGATGCACTCATTAGCCGTGCTCTTAAATCGCAAGCTACTTTTGTCGAGAAGTTGGAAGCACGAATCAGGAATTTTCTATATAGAATAGATGGTAAAACTCGGTCTTTAATTGACGGAGTCTTCTCATTATTTCATTATAGCAAACTGATCTTACTGTATCTTGGAGTTTTAGCCTATGCTGCTGCTCGAATGTATCTGGTGGTCGAGTCTTTCATTTCGTTGCGTCATGTGCCAATTGGAGTTTACCAGACTCCTGAGCTTAACGTTATGGGAAATATTCCGCATCTTTAGGGTGTTACACGTTTGTTTTAGTCTTAGTTTTCAATAGATATGTTGAGGTTTTTCCTATGCTTTCATAATTTAGTCAGATGATTCACATTGTGGCTTTACAGTATCATCTTATGCCACAAGTTTAATTTCTTGAAAGTTTCACAGTCAATACTGCTTCCATTAGACTGCTTTTGACTTAGTCAACTAATTGATAAATAACCCTATACTGAATTGATTCTGACGAGAAAGGTTTCTCTTGTCTAATTTTGTAGTAAATGAGCTGATTGCAGTATAATACATGAAATGAAAGATCTCAATATACCCAAACCCAAGTATCATACTGAGATAAGAGTTCATGCATGGAAGAGAAAGATCAGAGGGCTTTAGCAAAGAGATTTTTTCTAAAAAGACATAAATTTGAATCTTTTACAAAAGAAGCTAAAGAGGATTGTGGATAAGTGGTTACTTATCAATACAAAGCTTTCATCACGATACTTTCAAGTGCTTATCCAGATTTATCCATGTATGTATGATGAAGCATTGAGATAATTGAGAAGCAACACATATTCTAAATGATTCCTGGTGACAAGTATTTAGAAGCCCACTGGAAAGAATAGCATACACTAATAGAAGCTTTGAGATTTATGTTTTGAAGAAAGATGGCCTGTTGATCATTATATGAAGATGAAACAGACCTGCATCATGCCAACAATCAAACGAATCTTTGTTCATTTGTTCTCGGCTTTTACTAGACGTAATTTGAAACGTGTACAATATGGAGTTAATCAAACAAAGTAAAGGAACAGGAAATATCATTTTGACATCGAGAGATGATAAGCTCTATCTCTTCAACTTTTGATAAATCAAAGCTGCAATCGTCTGTTTGAAAAGAGACGATAATTCTGATATTCAAATCTCTTTTTGAAGAAACCAATGATATCTCCCATTATTCTAAGATGAGTTTATCTCATTGCAGAGGACTCCTATGGAACACAAGAGACTTAGAACTTGTAAAGAGTAGACAAGAACTCCCAGTCTTTCACCTATCGACAATGAAGCATTCATACATTTGATTGGGAACCGGAATATAATCAAAGGAAGCAGTGAAAATGGAAACAAAAAATCATCTCGCTTGAAGCCCTTTTTTAGCGGTTAAAGAAACTGACAGCTAGAAGAAAGAAGTGGGTGAATAGCAAAGCATCCATACCACTTTTTGGTATTCTCACTTCGTTCTTTGAACACTCCGGATTCAAACAGTACATCAACCATGAATATCCCAAATAGATGGCTCTGCAAGCAGATTCCATACCCTCAAGCTGATATCCAGACCTCGTCCATTGAAACTACTGACTACGGCGTCACGATCACCTCGAGAATCAGAGAATGAATCCACCGAGAAAAATGAGACCCGTCGACAAAAAAGTGTTGCGCAACGTTCTTCGAAAGTGCAAAACACAAGATAACGAGTTGGATAACGAGTGGGAGAACCCTCGCTTATTGATGGATCGATTCAAAGCTGCTCTTTTAAAGGCAGGAGAATATCTACAAACATGGACAGCAGAAGAGATTGAGAGAGAACTTAATGACTGGGGGAAGGCTTATCGATTAAGATGGGGAGTGGCGCGTGACCAGCGGAAGAGACGATTCGAAGCACGTGGCGAAGTTATGCCGGACCCTAAGAGTGATAGCGAAGAAGAACAGGAAGAAGAGGAAGAAGAGAAAAAAGAGAAAAAAGAGAAAGAAGAGAAAGAAGAGAAAGAGAAAGAAGAGAAAGAAGAGAAAGAAGAGAAAGAAGAGAAAGAAGAGAAAGAAGAGAAAGAAGAGAAAGAAGAGAACGCGGAGTAAACACCGACACCTCAGCGTAAGCAAGTTCTGGACTTTTTATCTTTTTCGGGTGCAAAATTGGTTAACGGGATAATCGCAAAAAATGATTAGACACGGGTAGCATTTTGCGTAAATCTGGCAACGGAAAGACTTTCCAATGACTTTAGAGTAGACCCAGAGTACAAATTGCCCCTTCATTAGCCGAGAAGTTGTCATACCACAATCTTCTCTCTAAGTCACAGAAAACAATCAGTTTGTGACACTGGTGCAAATCATCATTACGTGGGAACACTGAGAAGAGTTTCATAAAAAAATAGAAGGGCTTGAGATGAGATGAACATGAATACTCAGCTTATTCCAGGTATCAACAGGTGCAATAGAAGCAATATTGGAGGTGAGATGTTAAGTATCAAAACCAGAAATAAACAGAGAAGGAAGCTCATCGCAATGCTTCGGGTGAATAACATCCAATGCATGCATTCATGCTATAAAAACATTTCCATATCAACATGTGCGAGGGAGATATAAAGGAGTAAGTTACCACGTCCTTTTACCTACTGTTATTTGTTCACGACTATCATTCCAATCTTAAGGTTCGAGGGTCTCTGTCTCTTGAAGGCACTCGTCCACTAGATTGCTATCATTCCACCTTATTTTTACTTCTAAGTAGGAAATGACCTGTCCAATGCACTCTCATGAATGCGTGTTCCTCCTGATGATCCTCCAGTGAGCAGCTGCATCGTCATTCATCAAATCTTCAGTCTTTTCTGTACAATCCTTGATCAACAATGCTGATTGATTGCAGTTCCGGCGTTTTCAGGGCATGATATGCAGCATAAATAAGCTAAATCACTTCCAGTACTGCCTGAACGTCGAGATATGTTTTCTTAATGCGCTTTTCTTGGGAACAAAATTCGTTGAGAATGACAATAATTATTTGCACAAGTCCCCTAGAGCTCCCAAAGCCATTTCATGAACAGAAATTTTTGAGCCCCTACTCAACTCTACTTCGCAACTAGGGACATCTAACTTGGTCAATAAGCACGTGATATTTTCGTGCAAACTATCACGTGCATACGGACTGCTCATCCCACATTTCTCTTTCTATCAAGCTGCCTTTTGCAATCCAAAATCTCGCTGCTACACGAGTTGCAAAGCTCCGAATAAAATATAGAGAGCGGTCACTCATAGCCTTGCCACATCGCCACCTACCTTATCCAGAACATTACACCCATCGACTTCAAACCTACTTTCCTCCAAACTCGACTCTTCAGATACACAAACCCAAATGCACGAACCTCAAAACTCATCTCAGATTCCCATTCTATTCCGTCCGATCAACACATTCCAAGCTTTCATCTCACCGCTATCCCAGACCAATCTAGGCAGGAACATCTTCACACCCTCCACAGAGACGAAAGAGGAAGCCAGAAGTAAACCCTACCATCTCATCAATCGATCAGCATCATCAATCACCCCCAACTAAAACCACAAAATTCACAATAATAAAAGGTGAATTTACCTTTCAATTGTTTTAGAGCTCGTAACAATTGTCAAAGCACCTTTCATGCAAATATTCAAAGCAATAATTGAAATATAAAAACCTTTTGAGGGAAATCAGTTCTGAGCTCTTTTTCTCGTCCCCGCGGAAACACCTCGATGTTAATATACGAGGCTCCTCTAACTCAGAGAACCTCGTATGTGGAATAGATCTCAAACTCTATCCGCATCCTTATTCCCATTCCCATTTCTGTTCACACCAAACTTCACCCAAACAACCACGTATACACAAGCAAATACGAGTCTCTAAGTCGTAACAATCCCCTAGCGGATCTTCCCTGTCACTTCCACATGAACCTTCCCTTTTCCACCTTCCTCGTTCCTCTTTCCCGTCCCCCATTTCGCCTGCCTCTTAAGCACAATGAAGTCATAGACCCATCAATTAAACCTAGATCCCTAAACCCAATCCGCATAGATGTGGCTGATACGCTAGTTTTAGCTCCGAGTCTAGTACCATCCAGTTCAAGTCTAGATGCGTCGATCATGGCCTAGTGGCGATCTGCGGGGGTTTTGTTTATTTGTTTGTTTAGCGACCGGCGACCAAAGGATAAAAATGGGGTGTATGTAGGTACCTGGTACATGTGAGTTCCCAGCTGAGGTTTTGATGCTAAAATGTGTATTGTGAGGATTGGTTATAGTCGCCAATGATTTTCTGAGAAAAGATAAGGAAATCGACGATGAAGGAAATATTGACCAGCGAATACAACTCCTGATAACTACATAACTTTCTATTTTCGCTATTATACAGGGTTTCTGTGATAATTAATATACAAACATGAAATGAACGCGTCTCTCCATGATTCTACAACCCAACCCAAAACATACAATTGTACCAATCCGTAGTATTTATCATAATGCCGTTGGAGCACCAAAATGATGTTCGGGCTTTTTTGGTCTCTCGGGCAAGGTAAAATTTGGACCTCTTTGGAAATCCTCACTTCTTCTACCCCAAGACCTAGAGGTAGTGCCCGAAGAAGCACCTGAGCTTCGTCTCTTTTCTCTCATTCTTTGCAAGTATTTGGTAGCTTCTCCATCTACAGGAGTAGATTTTATCCCGTCCTCGCCTCGTACTCTACCTAGAAGACTTGATATGCTCGAGCCTGAGGTATCTCTATAATGCGATGGTCCTCTTCCAGCAGATGAAGGAGAACCATCCAAACCACCATATCCTGAATCTCTAGTTGGTGGTCTTTCATATGCTTGCTGATTTGCAACTGGTTTTCTTGGGACTAAACGTGATTGCATACCGTTGAGCTCTCGGGCATGTTTCGAATCCGAGTCTGAAAGACCATCATAAAGTTTTTGCTCGCGAAGTTTTTGCATATTGGAATCGATGTGATCGATGCTGTTGTATTCAGCTGCTTGCGCATGTTCCAAATCACGAAGTTCCTTAATCTTCTTCTCCTTTTTGGGAGTCGATACTGGTGTTTCTGTGATAGTCTGTTCTTTTCCAGCTGGTACATGACTCCAATGCATGGGTACTGTTAGACCGGCCTCCTGAGCAGCAGTCGCCATAACAGGTGGATACCTCCACCAAGTTTCCTTGCGGGGGAAACCTTCTGCGGTGATGTACTCTCGTTCCATGACTTTCACGGGCTCACCGGGTATATGTGACCACTGAAGCCCACCTTTCGAGTCTGGTTGAAAGTGTGTTGTGTATTTTGTGTTCGGTAATTCTGGTTCGACTCCGAACAGTGGAGAGTCGAAGGGATCTTCAGCTGGAGTTTGTGGCTGGTGATGTACAATGGACCAGTTTTTAGTATAGGTCCCTGTGATGGTATGACCCCGTACCATCGACTCTGGTATTCTAACCAGCGTGTCTCCATCATCTCCATAAACGTAATGCTTGGCTGGTAAGACCTCAGTATCGATAACTGGAAGAACTCGGTGATACCAATGATGTTGATGGATTTCTCGATGAATTTCTTTCGTTATAATTTCGTGCGAAGTCGGCAAAATATGTTCATGAACAACAGCTAATGAGAAAGATGAATCAGCTTCTGCTCCTATCTACTGTAGATCCTGCAGATACAAATGGCCAATTTTCTGGGCGGACAAAAGATGGTGAAGCAGGTGAATCTGGTAGTAAGGGATTGAGTTTCAAAGGTGATAATTGGTTTGACTTTGTATGGCGACGAGCAAGGGAGGGATTGTATGTACCGGGTGCAACCTTTTCGTGTACAGTAGTATCCACAGTATTGTTAAGATCTACCACACCTTCAAGGCCTATGGGCTCCGCCCGTTCTCCAATAAGGTATGAGCCATTCATTCCAAAATGATCAGGCATTGACGAGGACGCATGCTTATGTCCATCTGCAATGGGGAATTTGGTACCATTGACGTGCATGTCGTCTCCATTGCCTTTAGTCTCTACTTTTTTATCTGTAGGAAAAGGAGTATATTTTGATGGAGATGGCATTGATCGAGGAGTTCTGTCAAAGACTTTACCAGAGACGCCATTTTCTGCGTGGTTGTGCCTCGCCGAAGTGGTAGTAGAGGTTGAGTGGGAGGTGTCTCGATCCCGCACCGAATTGGCTCGCAGTGTCTCCTTCATTGGAAAATTGCTACTTGGCGATTGATAATATTTGATGCTTTACGATGTGATACTGGATGGATTGGATGCGATTGTGTAGAAACAAATGCTCGACGACGAGCCTCTCGAATTGATGAAGTTTAGTGTGTGGCTTCGAAAATGTATGGTGATGTTTCTAGATCTCCTTGATGACGATCGAAGTTACTTGCATGACTATCAGAAGCCGTGCCATCTTCACTATGGCAGGTGCTAGTGGGACAAGGATATTCTGAAGAACCCAATATTGTCTCTGGTGGAGATCCGGTAAGGGAAAAAAGAGATTCTGATGCAGTTTGGACGTAGGATGGATCTTCTTGGGATGTCTTGGTGTCGTCATTTTTAGGAATGAACTCCGGAAGTCTAGGTCTAGAATGTCTAGACCCTTCAGTCTCAGCCACACCACAATATCTCGATCTCAAATAGCTATACTGGGGATTGCTAGGATCTGCTTGAGAATTTTCTATGGACAAATTTCGATTCACTACCCACATCTTCCCCATAAATTCTTACTCCAGCAGTCATCGCTCGATTCCTGGAATTCTCTCGTCCACCTTTCAAATTGACATGCGCATCTAAAACATCGATGCCGTTTATGATTTTGCACAGACTGTACAGGCATTGATAAAGATTCGCACGCTTGAAGAGAATGGGCCGAGCTGGGTAGCTTCGGCTATGTGTCTCTTGGATCAGAACAGTTTACAGAGATAGGGCGAGGCCGCGACCGCAAAGCATTAGATTTCTTTCGTCGCAAAAAGGAGGAGACCTCCGCACAAATCGAGAAATCATACGTGAAGAGAATTCTCTTCCCCAGTCCTGTATATCACCATCGGCTGTAGCCGTTCTGCATTTCTCATCATGTTCCTTGGATTTGGTAGTGTCTAGTCGACACTCTGGAACTATGGGGGCTTCTGCTGATTCACATTGGGTACAGGTCTTTCCATCGCTTCTACTCTTTCCTTCACGGCTGTCATCGCTATCGTATGCTTTGGAAGATCTTGATACATTATCAACTGACAGCTGGTGTCTAAATTTAGTATCAGTGACTGGTGAATCTGAACTTTTTACTTTTTGACATTGATTTCCTCTTGAATTTTGAGCATCATTTGTCGATGATGGTCTTATCAAGATCCAATCTTTTATTCTGGATGCTATTGATAGGTCAGGACATCTCAAATAAGCAATCGGTGTTCGGAGATAGCTTTACCGGTGGGGGGATCTTCAAAATGCTTGTGACGATCTCTTTTGCCCAACCCCTTTACTTGGTATTCGTATTGGTAACAAAGCACGATACAAGCGACAACGACAACATCAACATAAGATCAATTTCACAGACGAAAGCTCTAAAGTATATTGGCAAGCACAGCAGGGATAGGATAACATGTCGGTGAACTTCCATTTCAGCCCGTACTCAATTCGTTACCGACTGTATGTTTACTCGATCTCCAAGATTTTAATGTACCGGCAAGGGAAATAATTTGCCTGATTCTATTTTACCACTCCATTAGAAGTTAAACCCATTAGAACTTTGGGATAGAGATCATTGATTCATTACAGCGACGTGGCATGGACCCCTTGACCCAAAAGCTAGATCACTTAGTACACTAGATCTCCGTCCACTCACAGATGGAAATGCTGGCTAATCGGCCACTTACCTACTTCTGGTGTAAAAAGTTTCGACTTCCTTGATTTTCGTTACATTGTTGTATGTGATATGTACGTTATTCGATCATAGCCCAGGTCCATTGCGGCAGACATCCACGTGTAATGCAAATCATTGATATTTGGAAAAGTATTGAAATGTTGACAAGGAAGCAAGGAAGCGGAGCTCATCTCACCTAGCCACTGGGAATTGAACACTGCATATGACTGGTTATGTTGTTTAGTAATCTTGTACAGCGGAGGCCCCTTTCCCGTGTTGCGGCTTAATCCGATGCGGGGCACAATGATGCAACTTTAAGTTTCCCATCAAATCGATCATGGTAAAATCAACAACCATCAATAACATTCAGTAATTGACATTTCTGCAGAACTTAACAATGCGTACATTGGTACGAGTATCTGAATGTCGGCTACAATGCACTACTCAACAACTCTCAATATAGATAATTGGCTCTGTTGGTGCTCAAAAAAATCAAAATCTTGGTAATCTTGCAACTTTCATGGCATCAAGAAGCCACAGCACAAACAACTAGTGGTTAGACTTTCTTCTCAGAACTCGTAACTCAAATAAAGTTTCTAGTATGGGCAATGATTACATTACGCTATCTCACGAACCATCTCTCACTTCAGCTGTTTTGGAAATGGAAATCATAGTTCCTTCAGCTTTTACTCGCGCAACAACCGAAACCCACTTTTGCAAAACTGCCAATACTATACTTGAGATGCCAACATGGGATTTTGACGTTTGTCGGACAAAGACTGGCACCCAATTACCAAAAGAACATCTGGAAAGTTGATACAATATGATTCAGAAGTGGAGACGAAGTGCGTAAGTAGCGCCGATTGACCCCCCGGCACATCTTCCTACCCTTTGTCTACCATGTAAGGACCAGACAATCCCATACGAACCTCCGCTGGTTTATTCTCAGCATCGATGCACAGCCACTTGGTGACGGATTCTCCGGATCTCACAAAATCAGGTATTTGCAAGACACAGCTATCCGAATCTGGAAAGTACAACTTATTGTACCTAGTATGATGATGTAGACAGTGCTAGGTGCGGGGGAGGAGCTATCATCTCGAGGCTCTCGGGACTATAAGTGATAGACTGTCCTCCCATCTCGTTTTCATTTTTCAACACAAACAATCAAACAATCAACAATCTTCTAATTCAATCAACTATACCCAACAAACACCCAATCACCTTCACATACACTATCAAATCAAAATGGATCGTGCCAAGTCAGCTGTCAGTGAATTCCTCTCCAAGGATGGAAAGCATGATACCACTGTTCACGAGGTATGAGTTCTTGCCCTTCAGTCGGCATCCCAGAAAGTGCTAATGATTTATCGCAGACTATCAACCCAGCTGTTCAAAATGAGCACATAACCAAGACCCGCCACGAAGAAGCAACGACTGCTATCGACCGCGAGGTTCATCAAGATCACCACCACACTTCAGTTCAGCCTATCCAAGACCGTGAAGTCCTTCCAGAGCAACACACCCATCAACTTGGAGCTGTTGAGCACCGCAACATCAAGCACGGAGATGACAATCAGATTCAGGAACGTCTCGCTGCTGAGCAAGCCCAATTCAAGAACACCAGAACTGTCGGAGAGACTCAACACACCGCAGCCAAAGGTGCCACCGTTGCTGGTGAGCATGTCCATCACCACGTCCACGAGACCATTCAACCAGTCATCGAGAAGGAGACTATTCAACCATCTGTTGTCCACACCACCATCCCAGTCCACGAGGTTCATCAAAACGAGGCTAAGCACCACACTGCTACCGCTCTCCCAGCTGTCAGCATGAGCGAGTTCAGAGCTCAAGGAGGTTCCTTAGGTGGACGTGAGGAGCGCACTGATGCTTTCAAGGGTGAGCCAAAGTCTGTTGGTGGCACTCTTGGAGGTGAGGGTGCCAGAGGTACTACCTCTTTGACTGAAGGAGAGGGTATCCACACTGGCGCTCATACCAGTACACACAACGGTGCACTCAATGGTTCTCACTCTCACACAGGTACCGGCATTGCCTCTACGACTGCTGGCACTGCCCACCATACTACCTCCCACTCTTCCACTGAGTCCCACAAGAAGCCTAGCTTGATGGACAAGCTCAACCCAAAGGTCGATGCCGATGGTGATGGAAAGGCTGGTTTCTTGAAATAGATGTATCCTGTACACTTCACTTAATATTCCCCATCTGTATTTCTTAGCTCCACATTGTATATAGACACGATAACTATGAGATAATTAATCAAAACGAGTTGATGTTTCTTTGAATACGATCTTATTGTTCCACGATGTGAGGTCAGCGATCGTGTTGAATTTTTATTTACACATCGTACCCTATCCTTTTGACTGTTTGTGATTTTTCCTCGTAAATTATAGTCGCGGTCGCAAGTTGTTAGCCACTTCTATGAATCAATTATGATTATTAGGTGTCTTCCCCGAAGTCGGTTGCCGATGCCATCCGATATTTGCTCGTGATCTCGGGTGGTCCTCGGCATTCTTGAAGACATTTGTCGATTATATAATCATACTTGATAAGTCTTTAGTGCCTGCGTAATTATTCAACTATAACAAAAACACTGCAACAGGAGGAATTTCTTCTCAAGTATCACCGAAAGTTGTTCACTCCTGGAGTCCATCTACTTGGCGAATTTTGATTATTGATCGTGCGGGGTCAATTGCGATCCGATCGTATGATTGCTGCGTTTGCATAGGGTAATCATTTCGGGATTTGAAATTCCAGATGTGCTGCAACATCGTGTTGCATCATAATCGTCAGCTTGCAGGCTATACCTAGGTGATCTATAATGTGCTCCATTTCCATCTTACACAGGCTCTTTTAAAAATTTATCGTAGTGAGGTAGGACCTGTTGTAACGCCAGCTAGTGTTGGGGTTTGAGGCAATTGCTTCAACAGTTCAGATATATACATGTACATTCATAACTTGATCAGGTTTCTTAGATGGCTTGGAATTGCTTTCAGTAAGTCTTGTCTTATGGTCCACACTTTCGGTTTCCTTATCTCGGGATGAACCGTTTCGTGATCTTCACGGCAGATCCAGAAATACGGGGAGCATGTTTGAAGCGATTACTACATTCCGAGCATCCACCGATATACAATCAAAAACGGGTTCAAACGGCTAATTTTCCAAATTGGAGATGCTGCATGAAGCAGCTTTTATCGAAACAACTTCATTATATATCGTTATGAAATTTTTATGCTTTACAGTATACTCGTAAAGTTGCAAGGCATCCTGCATACGACGTTTTCATGCTCTTACCCCTCATTCCTCCTAGGTATTGCTGTCACAAATTTTGGGGCGGGATTTGAACCTAATCGTATGATGATAGAAATGCATGAGATCAAAATCACAGTTTCCTTGTGTTGGGGGTAACTTCTGAGTTGTATAAGAACTCGACTTCATCCAAGTATTCTCTTCTCTCCATCACACAATCTTCTCATCATTCCACAATAGCAAACAGCAACCAAAAATCACAAATAAACAGTTATCTTATCAGATACCAAAATGCCTGCTCAAATCAAGAAGTACAAGGCCGCAGCTGTCCAAGCTGAGCCTGGATGGTTCGATCTCGAACTGTCTGTCAAGAAGACCATTCACTGGATCAACGAAGCTGGAAAAGCAGGTTGCAAACTCGTTGCATTCCCTGAAGTTTGTAAGTAAATCTAGCTCTGGTCTTGTTCTTTCCAATTTACTTACGCACCCATAGGGATTCCTGGTTACCCATACTGGGCATGGAAGGTCAACTACCAACAATCTCTCCCTATGCTCAAGGCATACCGCGAGAACAGTCTTGCATCTGACTCAGATGAGATGCGCAGAATTCGTGAAGCTGCCCGCGAAAATGCCATCTATGTTTCACTGGGATACAGTGAAATCGATCTCGCAACTCTGTACATTTCTCAAGTTCTGATCTCCCCAACCGGAGAAGTTCTCAACCACCGCAGAAAGATCAAGCCTACTCACGTTGAGAAGCTTGTCTACGGCGATGGAGCAGGAGATACCTTCAAAAGTGTTGTTCAGACAGATATTGGAAGAGTTGGACAACTGAACTGCTGGGAGAACATGAACCCATTCCTAAAGGCAATGAACGTTTCCGAGGGAGAACAGGTAAGATCACATTTGCAAGCACTTTGATAAATTGTTTTTCACATTTCTTCAGGTCCACATTGCCGGCTGGCCAATCTATCCACACGAGGAAACTCGCACACCATTAGACCCATGGACAAACACTAGCAACCCCAACTCCGATATTGTTTCTCCAGCCTACGCCATTGAGACTGCAACTTACGTTCTCGCACCATTCCAACGTATCTCCAAGGAAGGTGTTGACAAGTGCACTCCACCTGGAGTTGAGCGTGAGGATCACAACATTTACAACGGCAACAGCAGAATCTTCGGACCTGACGGACAATGCCTTGCTAAGGCTGATGAAGAGTTTGAGGGCTTGATGTTTGTCGAGGTAAGATAGACAGCATTTGCTCCATCAGAAATCGAGACTAACGAAATTTCAGATCGATCTCGATCAATCGCACCTCCCAAAGGCTCTCGGAGATTTCGGTGGCCATTACATGAGACCTGATCTCATCCGTCTTCTCGTTGACACACGCCGCAAGGAACTCATTACTGAGGCAGACCAAGATGGTGGAATTGGTACTTACAACACTCAAGATCGTGTCGGACTCAATAGACCTCTCGACGCTCCTAAAGTTGATGGCCCAAGTGGTGTAAGCAAGCAGGTGCTTCCAAGCAATGCCAAGAAGGCTCACAAGGCTTAAATGTCAATCGTGCCGATGGTCACCGGATTGTGAGGACGAGTTTCTGCCTCGACGCATTCATTCTGTTGAAAAGCATTTTGTATTTTTAGATAAACTCTTGTACTAGTCTCATCTCATTTCATACATATTTATCAATTTATTGAAATATCTATCTTATTTGATGTTTGGTATGTATCTGGAAGTTAATGCTTGCCAAATTTTTAACAATATTCCAACCAGTGCAAGTTCTTGGTGAGTATTAACTTCTTTTTATGTTTTGTCACTAATTGTTATGTCTCAGCCCATATTTCAAGCCTTTGTTATCATAATGTGCTTGGATTGGAAACAGCTACAACATTCGCTAGTGAACAAAGGAGTCATCCCACTTTGTTCACAATCTTACACCTACCTAATTTGAACATTTACAATTGGTCAATGAATTTCTTTGATTACTGTAGGTCATTACTTGGGTACATTCTAAGAACTTTCAAAAACAAGTTTTTTCTTATAGAAAAAATGAATCTTCGTAAGAAATCATTCATATTTACCCGCCATTCATGAAAATGTCGGATTACAATTTGGACCACTCGGGTTTCACCCAAGAACATATCCGGCATCTCCAAGAAAACCCTCTTGAAGCTTGTCAGCGAGAAAATGAATCACTTCGTATTAGACTGGAAACGTTCAATCGTATGCTTCTCGAGGCTAAAGAGGAGTCGGAAACAAGATTGAATCGCATTAAACAGGTGAGAGACGAAAGGGATGTGGCTTTTGACGAAGGAGAAAAATATGCCATGAGAGAAATTGGTGGACAGTTAGAGGTGTTGAGGAGGGAAAAATTAGAAGCAGAGAGGAAGACTAAAGAATTGGGAGAGCAGGTTGCGAAAACACGGGAGATGGCGATTCAGATGAAAGCAGAGTTGGAAAAATTGAAGGAGAGGAAAGATAGGGAAGGAGAAACAGATAAGGTTTCTCTTGAGCAGCAGAGAAACAGAATTGCAGAGGAGCTTCAGGAAGCAAAGGAGGTCATTAGGGGAAAAGAACTTCATATACAGCATCTCAAGGAAGAAGCCAGGGGCAGGTCAGCGAGAGTCTCAGAGACGCCACCAGTAGCGAGTGCACGAACACTGGCTCTCATAGAACAAATTCATTTGTTGATGGCACAAAGAGATGATATGAGACAACAATTGGAGATCTTGACGGAGAATTTCATGGGTACTCCGCCGAAGGAGGTTACACCAAAAGGAGATGCATCACTGAAAGGAACACCGGAGCAAACCGCAGAGCGATCGCCTGGTAGATTCAATGCTAGTGCCGGCCTCGGTAGTGCCAATTTCAAAGGTAGTAGACGAATCTTGCATGCCCCGTCTCCTTTGAGACAACAGTCTTCTACCACCGAATCAGTAGAAGATGAAGATTCAGAAAAAGATGTGGAAGTGAAAGAAGGTGATTCTGAGCAAGAAGAGGAAGAACTTGATACTGAAAAGGAAGAAGAAAATCTAAAAGAAAGTATCGAAAAAGACGAAAACGACACATCGCTGGGAAATTATCGAAAAGACAAAGATATACACTATCAGCGACTTGTCAACCGCATCAAAGAACTAGAGAGAAGGAATCTACGTCTCGAGAACTATCACGACATGTCCCATGTAACACACGCAATCCTCAGTTTGACACCCGTTAATTTCGAAGCATATCGTGAACGTAAAGAGGCTAAGAGGAAAGAGGGAATGGTATTGCTCGATATTATGGATAAGGAACGTAAGGTTCTACGGAAACAAAATCGAAAACTCGAGAAACAGTTGCAGGTATTGGCGGATCTGAGAAGCAAGGAGAAGGGGAAAAATACAGGGGATGCACAGGACTTTATACTCACACAAGCTCAACACGATGCAAACGAAAATGCTACAAAAGATTATAAAAGATTGTACGAGGACGCGGAAAAAGTAGTGATGAAGATGCTAGAAACCAGTGCGGATGTCGATGCTGAAGAAGTTTCGGAATTGCGGAAGGAGTGGGAATTTCATAAGAAGCGAATAGAGGAATTAGAAGAGGAAATTGATGGTCCATTAGGATTGAGAGAACAATTGGCATTCAGTACTGCTGAAAATACGGACGATTTCAATGCGGAAAGAGAGTTAACACGAGCCAGAGCTGAGCTCGAATGGTGCACCAAGGAAAGAGACATGGCTATGGAGGAATCGCACGTGGAGGAGAATCTCACATCCATCATGGAACTTATGGATCAATCATCCCAGAAACTCGATGCCAACATCTATCCCAACGAGGAAAAATACGAACAATGCAAGGAAATGGCCAAAAAGTACCGGCAATGCCAGCGTGAATTGAACGACGAGAAAGAAAAGACCAAGACTCTTGAAAGGTTTCTGGAAGAGAAGTACATGGAATATGAAGACCTTGCCGGCGATGTGCACGATGATTCGATGAGTGCAAGATTGGCTCGAGCATTCATCGAACTCTACCAAACGAAGCGAAAACTGATGGATAAAACGATACAGAGGAACAGTCTTA
Source organism: Botrytis hyacinthi (assembly GCA_004786245.1). Classification (NCBI taxonomy): domain Eukaryota; kingdom Fungi; phylum Ascomycota; class Leotiomycetes; order Helotiales; family Sclerotiniaceae; genus Botrytis; species Botrytis hyacinthi. Next base: position 40,437 of record PQXK01000088.1, on the reverse strand, counting down.
CCACGAGTGCCGTGAGATGTTTAGCGACTGTCTTGCAACACAATGAAATCCTAGAGCAGAAAATATACACACTACAACAACATCCCGATCGCGATCCTGAGCTTCCTATTACAGATGCTGATTTGGAGAACGAAGAGACGATTGCGAGACTCCAGTGGAAGATTGATTTATTGGAAAAACAGCTTCATAAAGCTCAATCGGATATCAAATCTGCGGAGAAGAAGTCTAAGAAGTCGAAAGAGAGATTGGATGAATACATTGGGTTATCTTTTAACAAATCAAATACGCACCCTAGAGTAGAATCTTTGAGATTGAATAGACAGAGATCCCCTCTCGATCCGAACGCTACTGACTCGGAAGTTATTGCGCATTTGAAGGTTCAGCTTAAGGATACGGATGATTTGGTGGAGCTTATATGTCAGAGATATGACGTTGTAGAGAGGGAAGCGGAAGATGAAAAGGAGGGATTGAAGGCAGAGAAGATGGAGGCAACAGAGAGGGCGGAGAAGGCGGAGACAGCGAAGAGGAGATTGGAGGATTGTATGGATTTGGTGAATGGACCATTAAGTCAAAAAGAGGCGTGGGACAATCTGAAAGGAATGTTGAAAGAGGCAAGGGAGGAATTGAAAACTAAAATGAAAGAGTGGAAAGAGAAGGACGGAGAACGTGATTGGGCGGTTGAGAGTCTGGAGAAAATGTTAAAGGAGAGTGAGGAAAGAGAAGCGGGGCTTGCTAAGCTTTTGCATTCGACACAAGAGGAGATGAGGAGTGAAGGTACAAAGGACGCGAAGATTGCAGAATTGGAAGAACAGTTGAGTAGGAATGAAGAAAGAATACGAGATTTGCTCCGCGAGAAGGATGAGCATAAAGCCGAAGCCGATGGACTAGAAAGTTTTCTTCGAGCCAGCAAGACGCAAACGACACAACTCGAAGAACGACTTAGGAAGGCCGAAGAGAAAAATCGAGATTTGCAATTGGAAAAAGATACCCAGCAATCCGAGGCTGAAAGACTGGAGGATCTTCTCAAAGCTCGTGAAACACAAACGGCTGAATTCTTAAAGACATTAAGAGATGAAGAGGAAGAACAATACCGAGTGGAAATTGAGAGGTTACATGAACTTCTCTTATTGAGAGAAGATGAGGACGAACAATTCCGCGAAGAAATTGAGAGACTTCACGAACTACATAAAACCAGCGAAGGAAAAGTTACCGAGCTTCTCGATATATCAATGAAGACTTCGACACGATTGTCTGATCTCGAAGACGAGATCACGAGATGGAAAGTCGTTGCTGGAGAAAGTATTGGGGAGATTGAAAATTTACAGAAACAGTTGGAAGATGCAGAGGCAAAAGTTGAATTGCAGCGTATCACGCATGATCAAAATGCGGAAACACAAACCGACACGCCTACATCCACAAACATGGAAACACAAACGGAGGATATTGAACTTCCACAACCCGTAGTTTCACCTCCCGCAGTTGAACTCAAATCAAAGATGTCCAAAAAGAAATCTCCGAAAAAGAAACCTATCACAAAGATCCCGCGAGATCCACGCCATCATCCTCAACGCTCCGATTCCGAATCTTCAGACGAAGAACTAAAGACCTCTAGACCCCTCAAACCGCAACCTAAACACAACACTTCACTTCGTCAAGAGATGGGTTCAAGCCATCCAGCTCCATCGCCCTCTCCCGCTCCTTCGATAACCATTAGACTTACATCCAAAGCGCATGCGAAGAAGAAGGTTCATGGAAAAGAAAGCGTAGAATATGATTCACCGTATAAAGTTGAAACAGTTGTGGAAAGCGAAGATGAAGAGCTACCGGATGTAGAGATGGCGCAGGAAAGTCCGATTCAAGAAATGCAGAAGGTGGGAGAGGTGGTAAAATCAAGGGGGAGTAGGAACACGAGAAATCCAGATCCGGTGTATACCGGGCAGCTGCTGGTGAGGGGACTTGGGAGGGGAGAGAGGGAGAAGATGGGTGGAAATAGGGCTACTAGGGGCCATAAGAGGAAAGCGAGTGAGAGTGGGATTGAGATTGGGAAAGTAAAGAAGGGAAAAAGGCAGAACAGAAGTGTGTGATATGGTGAATTGTTTTCTTGGGTAGTATTGATAGATACTAGGCTGAAGTCTTGGAGCTATAACTTCAGATTTTGTAAATTTTCTAGTCAAGTGGGTAGAGCAAAAGCAGTGATTACCAAATCCTCCCCTTTTCTTCCCTCCTACTTAGCCCAGCCACGTATACTACAGACTACACACAAATACATACTCGTCACCCCCCTCCCCTCCCTTCTCAAATAGGTAAAGTCGTCTCACAATTCTGTCGTGAATTTGTGCGCTCATCAAGTTGGCATATAATTAGACTGCACGATAAAGAAAGTATGATTCTCAGTTTTCTGGCCATACTTTCAATCTGGATAGTCGTGCTCATAAATCTGTAACGCGAAGTACAGATCGCGGCAAGCTTTACATCTTCACCGAATAATATCTAATATCTCGTTAAATCATTGTTACCTAATTTCCTGCTTTTCTCCCTCTCTCCCATCCCAAGCCGTCATTATTTCATTATTTCATTGTTCCGTTAATTCCAAATCTACCCTAGCCAACGCTACTCCAATCAATTCTACAAATCAGTAAAAGAACGCTCCCAATCATCTTCCATTTCCGAATCTTCTTGATTTGTCCAATCCATATCATCCTCCTCACCATCCTCATTCTCATCCTTTATCTCTTTTCCCTTCCCCTTTCCCTTCCCATTCTCCCTATCCTCTTCATCAAACTCAACATCCGACATCTCCCTCTCACTAATACTAACACTATCCCCATCAATCGTAAAATCATCACCACTCTCTAATCCTTCATCTTCTCCAGAGCTTACAACTTCGAAATCACTTTCACTTCCGCTACCCGTGGGCGTCATAGCAGCCATATCATAACTTCCTGTCGAGAAGACACTTCCCGTATCACTTTCACCATCATCATCACCCACTATACCGATTTGACTCCCCACTCGACTCCCAGCTCCTATTTCCGTCTCAGTCCTCGCACTCCCATCCTTAACATCCAAACTGCTATTCCTCTCACTTCCCATTCCTGTTCCTACTCCCACAAATCCACTAGTCCCTTTATACATAACTCCCGGCGTCAATCCTTCCACATTAGCATAGTAGGCGGGCGGTAAATCCGTGCTCGTCACACCACCACTACCATCGTCATTCCCACCTGCCCAGAGCGGTAAATACTGCCACTCTTTATCGGTCAAAGAGAGTAATGTATCCGTCAACATGTAATTTTCCGATCCGTCTGATTTAGAGAGCATGGACTGACAAATATGGTCCATGTAAAATTTGAGTTCGTCGAGGAAACAACAGAGTTTGAAGTTGTGAGGGGATTCGCTTAGTTGATAAGGGTTGGAGTTGGCGGAGAAGGGCGTAAATGTATTGGCGAAGGTAAAGTTTGGGGTATCTTTCGATAAAACAGGGGAGTTGGTTTCCACCTTTGGGTGCGAGATACCTGTGAGTGGAGTGGCTCTGTATGATTTGTAATCATCAATTGCTTTATGTTCCATATGCTGCAAAAAGTTCTCGAGAACCTTCGGTGCAGAATTCTTCGACTTCTCTCTCGCCCCGGTTGAAGGTCCCGGCTGGGTGTTGACATCATGTTCATCCTTTGCCTTCTCAACAGTAACTTTATTCTCTTTCGTACGCAAAGGTAGATCGAATAAAGGCTTGGTCGAAGCGTCAGTTGAGACGGAGGATATTGATGCTGCATCATCTGTTTTCTCATCGAATTCGGCAAGCTCAAGTTCCAATGCTCTAATACTTGCCAGACGTGCCTGGTGATATGCATGGTCTTGGTTATATGCACTCATAAATGCATAATTAGGTCTCTCGTCATCCAGGCTCTTCATTTCAGATGGTGGGATAGTAGGTAACGGGTTCGATGGCGACGATGGATTATAATCCTCCTTGTTAACCGCGAGGTTGACCTCACGATTAAATTCGTTGATATAAATCTCAAGGTAAGAAGTGTTTATCAGGCGTATGTTATCCCTATCCACAAGACTTTTGCCTGAACGAATCAGTTGCGGATTATATAAGTTAAGTTTAGGGCTCTCAAAATCATCCTCCCAGTAGACATCTCGAAGACGACGCCAGAAATGTGGTAGTAAGACTCTTTCACGATCCCCAAGACCGTTGTAAATGTAATTTGGATCTGGACCCTCATTCGATTCATTTACTGAAGCTGCATGCACTTCCCATTGAGCTTCGCGTTGACTTAAACTTGCCATAGTGATCTCAAAGACTTCTAGTCCTTGATTCAAACAAGTAATAATTTTCCCTCGAACAAATCGACGAAGATTGACAAGTAACTGCTGGATAACTGTCTTTCTTCGCTCATAGATGGCTTCGTCTTTCTTGCTCTTATCTTTTTTCTTATAGCAATAGTCTTCAAACTTGCATATTTTCCTGTACTCTGGAAGTTCCAAAAACCAAGCCATTCTTTCATCCAACAAATCGGTAATCTTTTTTTGAACACGATCGCAGAAGTCTTGACTGGCATGTTGAATAACGTTCCACAAATCTTCATCAAGCTCTTCACGAGGTCGAAGATACTTGTACTCTGCTCGCTCACCAAGACCTTCACAAAAGGTTCTCGAAGCAACATTGAGTGCTTCTTCAGAAACAAGAATTGAGAACGCAGCTCTTGTAATCATAGGTGATTTCAAGCCAAGCCCAATGTTTATACTAGCTTCGGGAAGAACTTCGAGGAATTTGATATTATTTCCATTCATGATCCATGAGGTTATGTAGTCAATCTGAAATGAAGTTAGACTTAAAAATGTCGAAATGAAGGAAGGGTCTCTTACCACTGCGCTTGTACATTCATAATACTTTGCCAAAACAAATAACGTCCATACTTTTGGCGCCGAATCCAGCTTAGGTGCTTTACCTTGAATGATCCTAAGAAGATTTTCGACTCCAAATCGATGTCGGATCGGACAATAATCTAAGACCTTTTTCTTTGACCCCGCTAATTCGGTAGAGTCATGATGAGCAGTTCCCACCAGGCCACTTCCCGAAGGCCCAATAAACAAATGACCATCTTCCAGGCTATTCTTGATCGCTCTTTGCATATTCGAATCTTGGACAGACTTGTCACAAACAAAAGTGTCGTCTTTAGGTACCGTACGACCCAAAGATGTAAAGACAAATTTATCATTGACAGGCGAGTTCATCCTCGACTGCGAAGATAGGAAGGCTATGTAGCCGTCTACGGGGACTTTTAATCCGAATTGTTCAGCAGTCTTAGTTGGGACAATGGCAGGTCCAGGAATATCATCATCGCCAGCAACCAGATGTTTTTCGACACCACATCGCTTCTCAGCCAAGTACCAATTCCTGATTCCTGCCGAGCAGGATAGTTCTGATACTAATTCGACTGCCTCATCGCCTTCTTCTAATGGTGTAAGATCAAGTACATATCTGATACTTTCTGGAAGATAATGTAGAAGACCCTTTCTCTTTCTCGCCCAATATTGTGGCCGTTCTTCGAACATCCGAGAGAATTTTGCCGAACCAAGTGCTTTTAATTTGTCACTACTGACTCGATAAATTTTGTATGGTTGTGGTTCTCCCTTGAAGTCGTAGAAAGTAATGCCTCCAGGATATGAGACGTATACCAGAGTATCGCCTTCATCCAAAAGCGATTTGCTGTACTCGACTGCATTGTGGTCTCTTTCATTGAGCTCTTGTCGAGCTTTGCGTTGTTGCTCACCGGCTGCCCCCCACTCTGAAGTCAAATGGGGTCGCACTATTTGACGATATTTAGTTAGTATAGAATCAGAGTTTATTAGGCCAGGCAGATGTGAAGAATGATTGACTCAAAGATACGCACCATCATTTGAACTTGGACTACCGTTTTGATCAATACTCCGATCCGCTCCACCTACTTGACCTGAAAATCTGAGAATATCTTGATATTCATCATTGAATGTCATAAGTGGAGTTTCTTCTTCGTCTTTTTGTTCAACGTTTTCTGCTTCCCCGGGAGGCTTTGACCCTTCACGAGATTCATTCGTAATTGATTGTTTGATAATTGCCTTTTCCGAATCAACATTCTCAATTTCCATATCAGAGAACTCGAAAATATCATTTGAAGCATTCCAGATGATTTCTCCAGGAGGAGATCTGTTGTTCTTGGAGCCGGAAGCTTCCATTATCGCTATTGAGGGGAGCACCTGAATGAATGAGAGTAGACTTGTTGACTTGGTCGTCCAACTGAAGTTACGAGATGATACTTGGATTCGAATATGTGGCGAGAGTAGGGAATCAATCAGGCTGAGGAGATAAATGTAGATCTAGGAAACCACAAGATCGGCTCTTCAGAACGACAGGAGACAACAGGAATATGAATTATCAGTTCAACTCTCCAGTCCAAGGTATTCGATAGTCCAGTACACGAATCCAGATACGTGGCAAGGGTAAGAATCAGCAAGGCTGAGGCAAAAGATAGATATATGCAAATCTAGGCAACAGCACGACCGCCTCTTCAAAGCGACGTCTAGTTTAACATATACCAGCCAATAAATCAAACAAAAAGAGGTCAAAGATCAAAAATTCCGAATAAAGTATAAGACCACAACTTCACAAGAAAATCAACAAGAGTGAATGAATAAACTGGATGGACTCTTAATCCATTCCACACCACTCGAAAAATAAATAAAGGGTAAGCCTTCTTTCTCACCATCCATCATCCAAAGAGTCAAGCTACAACGTGATAAGGCGGGGTAAGCTAGACTAGGCTAGCTAGCTAGTTCAGCACAGGGATATCCAAACCTAACCATTAGTATAGAGGGCTCTCCGGTCACAAGCCACAGGTAGGCCCACAGCGGTCTGAGCTGAGGTGGTTTATAGGGTCTATTATAAGCCTGTCAATTTTTACATAGCGTGTTTGATGATTGCGACCGAGTGAGTAGCTATCATTATTAGTTGAGCCTCAATTGGATTAATTGACCGACCGAGAGACAACTCGATTTTTACCAGATTCTCTTCGTTGAATGTGGGTTTGGATTCGGATTGATGATGGATCTAGAAATGGAAATAAATGTGTTGATTCATGTTATTTAGACGTACTTGTCAAAATTGTATATCGTAGAATTGGATGTATCTATCTAAGCAGGTACCTATTGATAAAAATGTGCAAGCAAGTGAGATTTACATACAGAGAAATATGGTCGAGGAAGTCTAAATTTGATCCCTTGGCTGATAGTCTACCTATACCTATGAGTGTTGAAGTGAGTCTTCATGATAAATCATATATCCCCCCTTTCCCGTGATATCTAACGCCTATCCCATTCCATCCCATCCCATCCATTATAACATTTGAAATCTTTACATTTATCTCAATATTTCAGCAATAGCGATTCCATCCTATCTAGTACATCCTCCCAACTAATATTGAACAATAATCTCTCTCCTCCCCTCAAATCCCGGTAGTCCCAATCCCCTCGGATTTCCCTTGCAACACCTCATAAATGCCACTCTCGCCGCTGCATCCCATCCCATCTCAATATTCCTACACTTAGTCTCCTCAGCCAATGATGCACCCGCCTCTAAAAGTCTATCCACCTCCGGCCTATCCTCTTCTATCTCCACCAATCTCTCCATAACTTTCCCTACCGCACCAGAAAATCCTCTTACTTCCCTCCCACTCAAATAATCATACTTTCCCCCCTTCAACAACATCGACACTGCAATTCGTCTTAAATCTCGATCTCGAATTTCCCATCCCACAACCATCGATGGAATCACAGTCGCGAGTTCGAAATCTCCGTTCTCCTCTAGAGTTTTTCTCCAACTTGGGGCTGAGCGTAGTATTTTAGCAATTTCTTTTAGCTCTTGTAATTGTGCTGAAAATCTTCCCTCGGCAACGTCAAGACTATTGAGGTGGTTAGATGACGCGATAAGAATGTATCCGGAAAGCCAATTCATTCTTAACAAATATGCCATTAACAAATCCGAGTCTTTATCACAGTGAAATTTATCATTGGACTGGCATCTCTTTTGGCGGTCCTCAAATAGAGGCGAGAAAGATCGATTCCAGCGCTCATATTCCCTCAAGGTTCTTTTCTCCTCCTCAAATTTAGGATCAATATCAAAGAATAATCCGTCATCGCGAGAATTATTTTCCTGCTCATTATGATATGCTGAAAAATCATGTCGTTTAAGAGTCGAAGCCAACCACTCCATACTTTTCACCATAACCCTTTCCAGATCATTCTTCGCCTCTGTGAGATTGGAAAATCGGCCCGGCATCATTTCAATATCTGGTTCTCCTAGACTTGTCCTTCTTTCATGTTCTGGTTTTGCATCCGCGTATCGTAAAATTCTGGATTCCAGACGACTAAAACACTTCAAACAAGCAGTTTCCGACATTGATCCGAGACGGCCACCTTGGGGAATATATGTCCTGACTACCCACTCACGGAGTGCTCTCAGTCCCAAGTACATAGTAGAAACTCTTTCATGGCTGATGACCTCGTTACCGCTAGCCAACATATTAGAAAGTAGATGGGTAATGAGTGTTGTTCTGCTTTCCACGTCGATATCAATGATTCCTGCGCCTATTCCCAAGCCCTCCGAAAATGGTACTGTTCTCTTCTTCGTCAAGCATTTCGTATTGCAATATTCATGGTAAGTAGCCATGTGTCTAAAGGTTCCTATATGAACTCCCAGATTTTTCGGTCGTAAATCGAGAGATCCAATCAGGTGTACAGCATCAAAAACGAGCGACGAAGATTGACATGCAGAGAATATGAGACCCCACCAAACTTCAAAGTGACCTGAACTTCCCGTAATCTCTCTCACAAAATTTCGAAAACATGCTTCAGCACTTTGATCTCTCCATGTCGAGGGTGGAGAAACGGAACATTCTGGCCGTGATAAGATAGAAGAGGTCGTGGAAGCCACAGAAGTGGGGGAAGTAGCGGGACTTATGGGCAGATATCCAGTTCTTGGTATCAGCGTTCGTGGCGCAATGTTGGTTCCAACAGTGGGCTTCACACTGGATCTCTGAAGATAAGCGTAACCTTCGCATTTATGTCCAAATCGTACACATCGCATACAACCTGGTTTTGCCTCATCGCATTTGACTCTTCTTGATCTGAAATATGCTCAGTATATCGCCTTGAAAAGTATGAATGGACATTATTTGGATGAGAGTGGCGGTGAACATACTTGCAAGTCAAACAACCAGTCTTGACCTTTGGTTTACTCGCACGAGAGCGTCTAACTCTGGGTTGTGATATTGGTGCAGTTGATGTTGGACATGTTTGTGGAAGAACATATATCTGGTTCGCCATTGATACAACTTCCGGCTTTCGATCAATATCGTATCATCAGTTTTGCGGTTACTCGATTGTATTCTCGCAGCTTATTCACTTTGCTTATACGTGACAAACATGAGCGTTGTAAAGCAACAAAAGTATGAGAGGATTTCGAACCATGAAAATCGAACTAATTCAACCGGCGCACCCACATATATCATTCGATCCTGTGGCACACCATCTTCAAGCTGTGCGTCGTACACTAAGAGAGTGACATCCACCTTAGACCATGCTTGGCAAATTCTCCACTCTTACCCTCCCTCCCGAGTTGATGGTTCCTCCCCAGTGTCCCCACAAGCGCTTACTGCTCAGGCTTCAGTTCCCCCCATCAATGAGCTTTCAATGCCCCCCACGTTGTGACCGACAGATGATCCATTGTTAGTCTCATCAGCCAGTAAAAGAGATTCTTTATCAATAAGATACGAGAGAAATGTCCTGTCAATCTTTCGAAAGGGTTACTCTCAGTGGGGGGAATTAAAAATGCCAATCATGCATCCTCGTAATAGCAACGAGTAAGGAATAGAGGCGTAATGAGATGAACGAAAAAGGAATGAGGAATAAACGTGGTGGGTGGATACGGGGTGGGTCTGCACTGTAACCTTATTATTTCTGGCTGCAGTAGTTTGATTGCTTCAATTGCTTGCGTGTCTCGAGCGTCTTAGATTGCTTGTGAAGTTGTGATACCCCAATGCATTATGGTAAGCACTACAATACCTTGCAATTGGCTATCGTATCACTTTCTCTTACAAATGATGAATCTCGGTATTCGCACTTGAAATGCTTTCCGATAGCGATAGGAACGATTCTATCAGAAAACAAACGCGGTAATCTACTCGAAACATTCGCTTCAACACCCCAGCTGTCAGCATGCGTAGCACTTCCAGTTGATAAAGCCACAAACCAAATCTATGAAGTGGTGTACGAGATGGTGAGATAATATCAAATACGAGAAGTAAAAGTATGCAACCAGCGTGAAACGTTGAACGTTGAGGGCAAGTCGCGGCTCTTGGTATTGAAGAGGGTGCTCAGCATTATACGGAGCAAGACAATAAATTCGGATGGAATCGCATGCGCATATTCATTTCTGGCGCTGAGGTTACATTACACACATTATTCCCAGTCATCGGGATGGAAAATGAGTGACCGCAGCAGATTCCTTCCTTTGCTTTTGACAAGGGTTGTATTTGAGGTACGATACAACAAACGGTAGGACTGCCATACACAAGCTAATGTTGGTTCTTGTGTGCATTATTGAATCGTTGAATAATGAAGGCGGGGTTAAAGTTGAATGCGTCTCATTTGAACCAGTCTACTCTATTATCGTATGATAGCTTTCCAGTCTCCCGTGGTCGACCAAGTTTTGCCGTTACTACAATGTAAGGCTATTGATTGACGCCTTTGAGGTGCCGAAGCGAACGCTGTAACGTCAACCAGGGGGGGTACTTAATGACAGGAGGCCTTTGTTGGTAACTTGGTAATGCATCGCATCATGAAATGTAGGTGCTAATCCTCTTTCCTTTTTATGCTTCCTTCGGCAGATATAAATGAATGATAATGGTTTGTGGAATAAGAGAATTAGATAGTTTTCTTCGTGCGGTAGTTGAATTGCTCGCAACCAACATCACAGTCGTCGTGGACGTGATCTACCGTCGACATTAGCTCAGCCTACAATGTTGCCCAGTGGCGGGAGCTTTCATTTAGGTCTTAGATGTCTGCCGAGTACCGTCGTGTTCGGTGGTGATTCCTATTGGTTAGCTTATCGTTAAAAATTTGAGGATTAAGAATGAATCCTATAGGTTTAAAACATAATTGAAGCAGACACACAGTACTTGAGCTCTAGTGAGTGCCCATGAATTAGACAGACAGTTCACCACTGCACTCCTGGAATCTTCCTTGATCTGTGTGGTCAGCATTTGTCCAACACATAGGATAGTTGTCTAGTATGGATCAGGGAATGCACGTCCAAGGACGATGGGAATGGTAGATGAATGTTAAAGGGCCGCGGTTAAAATGGCAGGCTGAGATAGATGCCCAAGGTTACACGAAGGGTGGTGAGCTTTCTGACCGGCGAATGAGCAACGACACGTGATGTGATGACGAGGTTCCTTAATGACAGGCTTTGTAATTGAAAGTTGATTGCGGTCAATTTTGACAACATTGCAGATGAACTCGGATCGAAGTTTGATTTGAAATTGACCTGCGAGTTTGGCAATTTCCTTGAAGAATTGATGTTAGATCTACATTAGAAGCATGCTTCTTATTGTCTCAATCAACACATTTCTCTGTTCAATTGAACTCCCAAGTTCCGCTGTGTGGCATATTGTGGAGGATAGTGTAATTTAGTACTCGAGTAATTGATATAATGAGTTAGTGCAGCGTGAGCTCTTATCTCCGAAGGCTCACGCTTGAAGTCATTGTTATGATTTGTTATGGATGGCATTGCTAGTGGATCGAACGTGTAATTGAGCGTATGTTTGCCAAAGTAATATATTGTGGGATTGGATGTGACTGTAGAACGACCTGGACTTGGAGATTGCGCAGCAAAGTGGAACTGGTTAGGGCTCTTAGAGTTGTCGTTGCCAAGGAAATAGTGTCAGGTGCCGGGCAACTCACTCGAGTGATCTGTCCGATTACTACCACTGGTTACCCCTGAACTATTGTTCGCTTGAATTCTAGCAGTTGAATACACTTACCTACCAAAAACACGAACATATCACTGATCGCCCAAGGATCGAATGCTTCAAACTTATCTAAATACTTTGGCCAGGAACTGGGCCTCCAAGATTGTATTGGAGAGCAGGGAGCCTCTGATGGGCATAGGTGAGAATACCCAGATGTAATGGTACCCTGCATTGGAGGTGTTCGAAGGCTATCAATACCTACAAATAATTGTTTTTGCGAACACTATCCAAACTTTATCCACAGGCTAGCAGCTGTCTATCAAACATTGTTCTGCTCCAACGAGACCTCATTGGAGAGATAAATGCGGATTCGTAGCGCTGCAGAGGGTTCATGTATCATCGTAGAATGCAACTCAATCAAGCATCTATAATGCTTCATAAACTGCCCCTCTTTTCATTATAATCACTCTTTGATAAATTTCCGTCCATAGAGTTATCATCAACTAGTTCATAACAAGCAGGGTATTTGCGGTAATTGATTTGCAGGATCTTTTGTCAGAACTGGATGTGATTGCAAACCGACTGCAGATGCAAATGTTACCAATATCTCCGCATGGCAGTAAGATGGAAACAGAGTTATTGACGCCCGGCTTGACTGGTATCACATTATTCATTAATCATTAGTCTATCCTCTATTCAAGGTATTTCCAGCGCCCCTAGAGACTTCATTAGTATCCATTCCTAGAACTGGAAGAAGCTTCAACTTACTTTGGATTATCCTCTGTAAATTCATCCCACCTTCTAGCCTTTTCGGTCTCCTCGTCCATTTTCTCGAAATCATCAGGATCAATCTCAGGTATGATACCACTTGCCTCTCCACCACCTTCAATTATACCACCCCGCGCTCTCTCTTCTTCCAGATATTCATCTATTGTCATGGTCGGTAAATTATGCCCTGGCCTGAATACACCCTTTTGTAATGCTTGTCTACTTTCTAGTAGAGTAAATGGCCGTAATGGCTTTCCCCCAGTACTCAAGATTGGCCCTTTGTTATTTGTAGTAATATCTCTCATGTCCAAGCGATCCGAGTATCCTGCGTCTGGTCCGCGTAAACCTCCTATTCGTTCTCTGTCATCTGATTGCTGACCTTGAGGAACTTGTGGTCTCACAGGTGCCATAGCCAAGATCTCGAGTTCGCGGTTGATGGATTCGAGTGATTGAAAGGCATTATGCGAACACAAGGATAGTTTGGCAATTTCTAATTCGCGAATGGCATCTTCATCGTTTTGTAGATAGGCTGGATTTGCTGCCAGAAACTGAGATTGTTAGCATGTTGCACCAAATCAGAAAATTCGTTTGAAGGCTGCTCGGCATAGAATAAACCCATTATCAGCCGAAGACACATACATCCAACTTCTTTTTAAGTTCCTTCTCCATCTTAAAATTTGCGATTTTTGCATTCCTTCTTGCAGTTGGATCTGTGGTGGAAATGGTCGAGAACGTAGATGGCGATTCTTGATATTCAGCATACAACTTCTTTTCTGCAGTAGATAGCATCTCATAATATCCTAGTTGAGTTAAAAATGCTTCATAACATTTTTTGGCCTCTTGCAAGATTACTTTTCGATCACTAGTATTTGTGGAAAGTCGTTGACCCAAGTCTGCGATCCGGTAAGGAATGACCAAATATCTAAGCAGGATCATTAGCTTGCTGCCATATATCAACGCGTATGAACATACTGTATATCACTAGAATTGATATCTTCCAAAGTTTCGTTTGGGCTGAATAATGCAAGTCTATCTGCAAGCTGCCGACATTCTTGGTATGCAGTGAGCGCACTCGCAACATCTTCCTGGTATTTTTCTGTATTTGTATCCCATGATGATTCAATAGCAAGTCTTTGGCGCTCTGCTGAATTGAAGAGGGTTTTGAGAGAATTATCTGCCATATTCAAAGCAATTCGAAGGATATATGCGGATCTGGGAGTAGTTGGGAGATTTTAGGTATATGATGAATAATTTGGGAGAGCGTCAGGGCAACAGTGTGATGTTGTGGTGGGGGATTAGCTGTAAAGCCCAAAATTGCTGGAGAAATGCGGCCGCCTCCAATAGATAATGTCAGACCGCCTTCCTGATTCGACCAGATTCGGCAGACTGGTGGACCTATGATAAATTCTCCACAATAGGTAAGTAAATCTACTAGGTACCTAGTATAGCTTCATTAACAACAAAAACGAACTCAATTTCCTTATAACATTCTTCTCTAAAATCTATATATCTTCATTATTTCTAAATCGGGAAAGATCTTGAGCATATTTTAGCCACTAGCAGGAGCACAAGCGAACGACGCCCCACAGATGATGAGAAACTTATCAGCAGCAAAAAGTCTTTATTATTGTTGTTGATCCCCTCCTGTCAGATGAAACTCCGGTTGGGGAAGGGGAAATTCACTTCTTCACAATATCACAACCAGATAACAAAATTCAATTTCTCTCACCTCTCAACGCTCTGCGAATATTCATTGCATCTTGACAAGCCTCTTTCTCATTCCTTCAAAGTATAATTGCGCGTTTCCTGCCTCGAATCCTTTCTCTTTTTCATCATTTCTACATTTTGACTTCTGTCTGCCAGTGTTGTACTGTAGACCTCATCCCACCCTCCAGTATGCCCTGGAAGAGGTGCATGAATGCAACGTCAAACATTTTACACTAATAGTGTTTGCTTCTGGTATTAACAATGGAAACTAATGGAAACAAACAAGCAGAAAGAAAAGACATAACTCCTTCAGATCAAGAGGATCTTTTATCATTTGATGATATTGTTACTATCGATCCACCTAAAACCTTGCCTTCTTCCGTCACCCAGTGTACTTTTCGGGAAAATATACCTTCTGCGCATGGCAATGGAAATGCTATAGTAGATGTCAACAGTGGTTATCTCAAAAAGGCTTCCCTATCTTCAAAAGGCAATCAAGGTGATGCCAAAAGTTCTCTCACTCTTTCACCTGATAGCAACCTGGAATTTATCTTTGGACCCCCTTTAAGGAAGCCAGAGAGGCTACTCTCTAATAAATCTTCTCATTCATTTCAAGCTTCGAGTTTGTTTGCGCAACAATCTTTCACCAATTTAGGGCAAGGCCTCTCCGCACCAATTGCTAAGACGACTATACCATTGCCAGAAACAAGCTTACTAGAGGAGTCTCCAAGATCTCCAAGTCCTGATCTTATTCAATTCACTCCCCCAAAACAGAATTTATCAAAAGAGGAAATCCCAAAAGCTAAAAACCTCCTCCAAATTCACGCCTCAAAACTGAATTTCGGTTCATCCGCCTTCTTATCATTGAATCCCTTTCCTTCTTCAAGTATACCCCGCACAACAGGAGTGTTGGGGGGAAATAAGGCTTCTTTATCGAAAACCCAAGAACTCTTGACTCAAAGATACTCAAACCAGCTATCATGGATACACACCAGGGTGAAGGCTTTCAAAAGGTTTCAAGAACAGGTATAGCTCAACCTGATACCTTCGATAAACCTTTCCTTGCTGGGACTGCGGATACGGATGTGCTTGCAACGACGGTTAGTTCTATCTATTTAGGCTCTTCGCACTGGCTAACTGGCCCTCAACAGGTCATCGACTTCATTACTACACAGCAAACCGCAAGAGCCACCCACAATCCAGCTCAAAGCTTTAAGATGCCAGTTCCTGAAATCACTCTACTCCCCAGAAAGGATGAGGCAGGTTCTCCCGTCGTTATACCATTAGACTCTGGAGACCAAAACCCTTCTGGAAACTTTCTTTTACAGCTTGATCCATCATCTCTGGAGAAATGTTCTGCGAGTGTGTCCCCAATCAATCAAGTCCCTACACCATTTGCACTTGCTACGAGAACAACCGATGATGTTTTCGCAGAGCTTAGGCGGCCTTTGCACCCTCAAGCAAGTCACAACCAGGTTGACGATAAACCTTCCTCTTCCCTTGATAATTCCAAATCGAACGATGGAGTTCTGGACAATAACCAAGGTTCCAACCAGAAAGATCTGCCTATTGTTGAAGAGGATGGGGAAGATGAAGAGGAAGAGGACATGAACCAAGCTATTCCCGATATCAAACGGATCTCAGCACGAAAACAAAAGAATGCTGCCATATTTGACGTTTTTCTCAAGGAAGCTACCAAACAGCCAAAGACAGAAAATGTTTCACACGCGAATGATGAAGCAATTCAGTCTACTCGGTGGTTGATAGACCAGGCAGAAAAACAGCATATTATAGAAAGTCCCAGGGACTATCAGCTTGAATTATTTGAGAAGGCAAAGAAACAGAATACCATAGCTGTGCTTGATACAGGTAAGCTTTTCTTTGACCGTTATCTCTTTACCAATCTGGCTAATATTTTAGGGTCTGGCAAAACATTCATTGCAGTTCTCTTACTCCGGTGGATCATAGACCAAGAGCTTGAAAATAGAGCTATTGGCAAGCCTCATCGTGTTTCATTCTTCTTGGTAAGTCTGACAAAACACTTGATGTATCAACACTAACATGTAGATAAGGTTGATTCTGTGGCCCTTTGTCATCAACAACACTCGGTACTCAAAAACAATCTCACTCAGCCAACAGACATGATCTGTGGGCTTACGGGAACCGATTTGTCCGATCACATAAAGTGGAAGAAACGAATGGATGCGAACATGGTCATTGTCTGCACTGCGGAGATTCTACGTCAATGCTTGCACCATTCGTTTGTTACAATGGCTCAAATAAATCTGCTAATTTTTGATGAAGCTCACCATGCAAAGAAAGATCATCCTTATGCCAGGATTATCAAGGATTTTTATCGCAATGACACGGGAAAAAATTTCACTCTGCCTAAGATATTTGGGATGACAGCATCGCCTGTAGATGCTAGAGATAATGTAAAGAAAGCTGCGGAGGAACTCGAAGGTCTGTTACACAGTCAAATATGTACTGCAGAAGATCCCAGCTTGCTGCAATACTCAATCAAAGGCAAACCTGAGACTATCGCCTTTTATGATCCTTTGGGCCCGAAGTTTAATACTTCTCTATATCTTCAAATGCTCCCACTTCTAAAGGACAATCCTATCTTTCGGAAGCCGTTTGTATTTGGGACAGAAGCTAGTAGAACTCTAGGATCTTGGTGTGTTGACCAGATTTGGACTTTCTGTCTTCAAGAAGAAGAGTTTAAGAAACTACAAGCAAAGACGGAGCAGGCGCATCATAAGAAAAGAGTTTCAGAGCCGCTTGATGTGCTAGAGAAACGCAAGGAACAACTTGAAGAAGCCAAGTCCATTGTCAAAAATCACACTTTCGAGCCACCCCACTTTGCATCAAGATTATCTGATGATCTCACAACAAAGGTCCACTATTCGAACAATTTATCTACCAAAGTGGTTGCTCTCTTAAGCATCCTAAAAGATCGTTTCCAAAGGCCTACAAATGACAAGTGTATTGTGTTTGTCAGAGAGAGATACACCGCACGTCTTCTAGCCTCACTCCTCTCCACACCTGAAGCCGGCACACCATTCTTGAAGGTTGCACCGCTGGTATGTAACTGATTCTATTCACTGATCATAACTCCTGACACTCTTACAGGTTGGTACTACGTCTGCTTCAGCCGGGGAAATGCATATCACTTTTAGATCACAAACTCTTACCATGCATGATTTTCGCAATGGTAAAATCAACTGCCTTATCGCAACGTCAGTTGCTGAAGAAGGACTCGATATTCCTGACTGCAATCTCGTTGTCCGATTCGATTTGTACAATACAGTCATTCAGTACATTCAATCCAGAGGTCGTGCTAGGCATGTCAATTCAAGGTATTACCACATGGTAGAGAGCCACAACGAGGAACAGATTCGTACAATCAAAGAGGTTTTGAAGCATGAGAAAATGCTAAAACTTTTTGCTTCTGCTCTTCCAGAAGATCGCAAATTGACCGGAAACAATTTCAATATGGATTACTTCCTCAAGAAGGAACGAGGCCATCGAATCTACCCTGTTCCGAATAGTGATGCAAAACTTACTTACAGAATGAGCTTAACTGTCCTATCCGCCTTCGTTGACTCACTTCCTCGTGCCCCAGAGTCGGTTCTTCGGGCGGATTATGTCGTCACAACTGTTGATAAGCAATTTATTTGCGAGGTCATCTTACCAGAGGAAGCACCCATACGTGGAGCAATTGGCCGACCAGCAACAACCAAACAAGTGGCCAAATGCTCCGCAGCCTTTGAGACGTGTGTAATTCTGCACAAGAAAGGGTACATCAACGACTACCTACTTTCTACATTCAAAAGATCGGCACACATGATGAGAAATGCACTTTTGGCTGTGGATGGAAAAAAGCGAGAAGCTTATGATATGCAGACTAAACCAACTTTATGGTCTTCCAAAGGGAACCAAGGCATATTTTATATGACTGTCTTGTCTCTTAAAACTCCAGATAGTCTTGACAGACCATCTCAACCCTTGGGCTTGTTGACAAGATCTCCCTTGCCTGACTTGCCAGAATTTGTTCTTCATTTCGGAGGAGGACGAAACTCTCCAGTCTCGTGCGTACCTCTCGCTTCCTCAATTACGCTCGAAGCAAACATGCTTGATCAGGTCAATATGTTCACCCTATGTTTATTCCAAGATGTATTCAGTAAAGCCTACAAATCAGACCCCGATAGTATGCCCTACTTTATAGTTCCTATCAACTGCTTGAACACCATTGTTGACTGGAAATCACAAATCCCATTGTCAATAATCGACTGGGAGACAGTTGTATATGTCCAAGAATTCGAGAACAAGCAAGCTGATAAACCATGGGAGCACAAGCCATGGTTAGGAAAGCCCGATGATCATTTCAAAGACAAATTTATAACTGATCCCTTTGATGGATCGCGAAAATTATGGTCCGTTGGTATCACAAAGGAATACAAACCATTGGATCCAGTCCCACCAAACACGGCCCCCAGGAAGGGAGCTAGAAAAAACAATAGTAACATTATGGAGTATAGTTGTAGTCTCTGGGCAAAAGCTAGAACAAGACGAACTTTTGATGAAGAACAGCCTGTTGTTGAAGCAACCTACATTTCACTTCGGAGAAATTTGCTTGATGAGTTTGATGGAGGAGAGGTTGAGACATCAAAGAAGTGTTTTGTCATCTTAGAACCGTTGAAGGTATCGCCTCTTCCAACTACCGTTGTTGCAATGGCTTATCTCTTGCCTGCAATTATTCATCGAGTTGAATCATATCTCATTGCTCTTGAGGCAACAGACTTATTACATCTTGACATTCGTCCCGATCTTGCGCTGGAAGCTGTTACCAAGGATTCTGACAATTCTGGAGAGCATGGCGAGGAACAGACAAACTTTCAAAGAGGAATGGGCAATAATTATGAACGATTGGAGTTTCTTGGGGACTGCTTCTTGAAGATGGGAACATCAATATCTCTATACGGTCTGAACCCTGATAGTGACGAATTCCGCTACCATGTTGATCGTATGTGTCTGATTTGCAACAAAAATCTGTTCAACACGGCTTTGAAACTGGAGCTTTATAAATACATTCGGTCAGCAGCCTTCAACCGACGTGCTTGGTATCCTGAGGGTCCCGAGTTATTAAGAGGAAAGACAGCAACGGCACCGAATACCCACAAGCTCGGTGATAAGTCAGTCGCAGATGTTTGTGAGGCAATGATTGGCGCTGCTTTACTAAGTCATCACGAAAGCAAATCCATGGATAATGCAGTTCGTGCCGTTACGGAAGTCGTCAATAGTGATAACCATAATGCTGTTGTATGGTCTGATTATTACAAATTGTATGAGAAACCAAAATGGCAAACTGCTATAGCTACAGCTGCACAAATAGATATGGCAAGACAAATTGAGGCGAAACATCCATATCATTTTAAACACCCGCGCCTGTTAAGATCAGCTTTCATCCATCCGGCATACTTATTCATCTACGAGCAAATTCCTTCTTATCAACGTCTCGAATTTTTGGGTGACTCGCTACTCGATATGGCATGTGTCAACTTCCTTTTCCACAATCATCCAACGAAAGATCCTCAGTGGCTCACTGAGCACAAGATGGCTATGGTATCCAACCAGTTTCTTGGAGCTCTCTGTGTTAAATTGGGCTTTCACAAACATCTATTGACACTCGATTCTCAAGTTCAAAAAATGATTGCAGATTACTCCTCAGATATTAATGAAGCTCTCATTCAAGCCAAAGCAGACGCAAAGAGAGCCGGTAAAGAAGAAGATGATTATGCTCGTGATTATTGGATTGCCGTTCGTCAACCTTCTAAATGTCTTCCCGATATAGTAGAAGCATTCATTGGTGCCATTTTTGTCGACTCTGAGTATAACTACGGTGAAGTTGAGAAGTTCTTTGAAATGCATATCAGGTGGTACTTTGATGATATGAGTATCTACGATACCTATGCTAATAAGCACCCAACCACTTTCCTTACGAATTTCTTGCAAAAGAACATGGGATGTGAGGACTGGGCACCAGTTAGTAAGGAAGTACCTGGAGAGGATGGTAGAAAGAATGTTGTGGTTTGTGGGGTCATTGTGCACAATAAGGTGGTATCAACTGCCACTGCCGAAAGTATGAGATATGCTAGGGTAGGAGCTGCCAGGAAAGCCCTAGTAAAGTTGGAGGGGATGAGTGTCAGAGAATTCAGAGAGGAATATGGATGTGCATGTAAAGGGGATGTTGTTGACGAAGAGGGCAATATCGAATTTATTGAACGTGAAGACGGGATGGAGGGCATTAGCATGGGATATCGAGAAGAGGTTGTTGGCAATATTTTGAAGGAGACTGAGGGTGATTTAAATGGAGATGAAAAGGGGAATGAAGCTGCGGGGCCGTTGAGAGCACCAGAACGAAAGTTACTGGAAATTTGAAGCATGGAATTACAGGCATGAAGAAACGGAGGGAGAGACTTTCGATTCTTCAAACACGACTTTACGATCACGTATTAGGCACGAGATGATTTAGCCTTTTGCTTGCGATGATGGGTAGACAGCATTGCGTTTCCCGCAATTCACGACACGACTTTCACGACCATGACTTTTTACGGCCAGACGATCTCATAGATTTGTAGTGGGCGAGGTGTGACGACACGATGATATTCCAAAAGTTTCTCACTCACGAGTTTCATCTTTTTCGGTGCAAAAAGGTTTCATTGCTTGAAAGCATACTTACGTGTGATATCATCTGCAGGGGGCACAGCCGGGTTTTTCATCGATCACAATAAGATGCGATGTGCTGCGAAATGATGGCGATTTCTCCTCACTTAGGTTAGATCACACATTCACGGATAATACATAGCTAGCTAGCTAGCTTTTTCTTCAATGATAGTTGAATAGCAAAAAGATATAGCTGAACCTTCTCATTTATGTTTTTGAGAAATTGTGATTTAGTCTTGGCTGAATTGATGGTTTCATTATATATGTATATGTGATATCTAAGTAAATGTTGAAGTGAAATCGAAATACAACGCCAAAATGCTATTAATTCCATGACATGACATGATATCCAAACTCCGATTCGAAATGCTCCAGCTTCGCTTTCTAAAATTGGTAAAATGGACATTACTTCGTCTAGTTGTAGTTTTTCGTCTCTCCTCTTACTGAGTGTAGATGATAGCATGGTATGATGTGATCTCGGAATTTTAGAGAGGACTATCATCCCATCTCAGCTTTCGTCATACCTACGACGTTCCATCCCAATCTGCATCCTCGTGCTTAAACCAGAACTCTCCTCAACCCCCCAACACCGCCCAATACCCTCCTTCCACTGACCGCACATCTACCTGCGCCGCTTTCCCATTTTCCTTCTCTCGTTTCCCTATAGTTCTCCTTTTCCTTCTCATCTTCTTTCTCGCCACTCGCTGCAACCTCTGCCCCTCCTTTCATAAATGTCTCTTGTAACTCATGTACCCCCTCGATCCAACGATGAATACAAGTATAGCAGTATACATAACCCGTCTGACAAGCCGTTGGGGTCGTGATTTCTTGTAAGCAAATCGGACAGTTCTCTAGAGACTCGGTGCTTGAAGAAGAAGGTGCAGGAACGACGTAGATTGGGAGGTGGGTGAGAGTCGAGATGGGTGGGTTTGTAGGCTCCTCTGAGGATTTATCTTCTGGGGACGTTGGAGATGTGGTTTCCAGCTTTGATGAATCTGATGGTTTGGAGGGAGTAGTGGCAGAAGGTGTGTATGAAATGATAGGCGGTGGTAACTCCAATCCCTCCGTCGCCTTCTTCGACAATTGTCTCGCGAAATCACTCGCATGCCACCATTCCAAAAACTTGAGCGCAAAGATACTCGTTGGTAACAACAGCTTCAATCCGGCCCCTAATCTTCCCATAGCTAATCTTGGATCCAACAAACTTCTTATACCCAGATTACCTCCTGGTGTCGCAGATGAGGGCGCATTTGCAAGGGCTTCAAATGCCTGGAAATCTGCTTGGCTTAATCTTCGAATGCGAGTGCCTATAAGCCAGAGAAAGGGGTCGGAATAAACTCCTGAACCAGATTTTGAGTTGGAGAATAGGTAGCGTAGATTGAAGGCTAGGATGCTAAAATAATACGCAGCATTGACGCTGGGATATACATTAGTAAGAAACCAGCGATAGTAATGGAGAAATCGTTGGCGGAGTGTAGGATTTGGTGGCATGCGGGTGTAGTTTGCGCCGAGAAGGGCGCGAGGCGCATTTATTTCTGCGGACTCATCGAGGCGGCGTTTAAGATACGGGATTCCGACCAAGACAGCGAGATTTTTCCACACATCTTTTGTTGTGAGTTTTGTTGCTTCTCGTAGACTGGCGTTGGCGCCTTCGGCAGTCAATTTTAAGGAACCTATTGCAGGGGGTAAGGCTCGTTCGCGTTTTAGAGAGTAGAAGTTCTCGACGAAGGAGGAGGAATAGGTTGTTAGGTAGTGGTGTTCGATTGCTAGGAAGAGAAGGGCGTGGAGTTCGTGGAAAGAATTGAGAATTGGAAGAAGATGGCGTGGATGTCGATGGGTAGCAACGGTCAGCAGGTAATGCAGCGAGGGAGGTAGTAGAGATGATAGTTGAGTTGAGGAAAGGAGTTCGAATAGGGAGGGTTTGTAGGGGTCGAGGGGTGGTTCTGAAGACATTATGGATGCGCGGTGAGGTTTGCTGTGCGAGGTATTAGATGGCTACTTTGGGTCGTAAAAGCTGTAGTGAACAGCTTCGATTGTAATGGCAGACGTTGATACACAATGCAGATAGTTACATTCGTGGTGTTCGTTAAAGTTCGTGTGAGAATTCAATCCTCAGCTTCGCGATTCGATTGTGATGAGCTTGTAGTTGAGAGAGACGCCAATGTCGAGATTATCAGATGAATATTGAAAGATATTAAAATTGACGCTATTTGTGTTTCATATGGCATAATAAATGACCGCAGACATTATAGATAGATATAAAAAAGGAGTTGAATGTCAGAAGAGTCTATTAATGAGAAGCTCTCGAAGTATGAAGATATCGCGAGGCTGTAATGCCGAGGTTGAGAGGTTGAAGTCTGTGATTACATAATGTATCATCACGTGTAATTTTATACTTCGCCAAGTTCGCCTAGCTTGACAAGTGCGCCCCGCAAATTTCTACTTTTGAAAAAAAAACCTGGGGTAGCTCATACTATTTCATGTACTACATTGCATCTAGGAGCTAGGCCTCCTGAGGCGTGACTGATTCATGACGAGAACAGTGATGTCTGGGTTTCCAACAATCTGGCTGGACTTATCATGGATATCTCAGATATTGAATTATTCTGTGTGTTCAATGCATGCTTCATATTCTACTCATTCATTTATATGCTTGATCGGATCAAACCCTGAGAAATCAGTCTACCATTTGATAACAAATTGAATAGTAAGTACACTAGGAAGCTCAGAGTATCTGGATCTGCACCAATCCGGTTGAATAGATCATAGACTAGTGATGCTCCGGTGGGAACCATACATGTCAAAAAACTGTACTATGAGGAGTAGTCTTCTCTCAGCTTTCATGACGTGCGAAAATCTCCAACACTTTTTTTTCTCAATAGAGTACCACTCCTTGATAATCGATTTTCTTCTTCTCCGTATCATACGTTCACAATCATTCATTTGAGTTCATATATTTATATCTATTCGTACATTCATGTACATTTACACATTCGCATCTACTAATACCTTTATACGCGAGTATTGTATCATAATTTCCTATCACTTCACACATTTCCAAGATGTCTTCCTCTGATGGAATCTCCAATTTCACATACACACCTAGCGAATCCTCAAACTTGACCTCCACAAGGAGAAGCGAACGCTTGACTTTTTTCCATCTTCCCAACGAAATTCTACAAATTATCTTCAAAGGGCTTACTAAGGGGGCCCAAGACAGAAGCTCGAGATTTCTTAACTATGGAATTCAAACGAGCCATATCAAGGATGCACTCAATATGCTATCAATATCCAAGCTGGTGCGAGCTACATGTTTGCCAGAATTTTATCGGGAAACACTCATTCCGATTACACTGGACCTCGAGGGAACTGAATATCTGGGATACCCTGAGACATTTGAATCGCAAGGAGGCTGGATAGGCAAAGTAGAAGCGGCAAACTTCGATTTTGAAACAATACCAGTCCAGAATGAGCATGAAGAAGACCCCGATCTTATTGAAAGTAGTCGACAGAGATTAGGAAAGTTCTTAGTTCACCACGGCAGTCAAATCAGGCGCATCAAGTTGAACATTAGTAACATTGGGGATTATGCTGGCCCATTCTTACCTGAGGACGCGGACTCGTACGGACTGTTTGAAGAGAGAATAAAAAGGGTTGTTGAGCAATTGTTAGGAAATGGGGAAGGAGAAACGCCAAGAACAAGCACAATACTTGAGCTTCGGTTGTGTGTTCAACCAGACCGTGAATACCCCATACAAGAAGATGGAGACGAAGACGAAGACTACGATCACTACAAATTTGAGCGTGCGTGCTTCAACATTCTAACCTCATTTCTCGAACCCTTGAGGAAGCATCTTAATTCAGAACAATGTGCGAAGTTGGATTGGAATGGGGTCTATGTTCTCAAAGCTACCGACATCAATTGCGGTATCTTTTCTTACGAGAACATTTCATTTCTCAGGCACATGATTGTTGCTCTGGCATTAGAAGAACAGAACGCACGAAGTCAGTGGGCAGAAGAGCAACTGTCACGAAATATCGAGGTAGATAAAGATCTCGTGTCATTGCCTGTAGAGAGAAATGAAGATCAATGGCTCAATTTCTGGAGGAATCACAGGGATGTAAACCCGTACCGTCTAGCCTGTATCAATTTTCTGTATCCTAAGGGTATTTCTCAGGCGCGAGGAACACGCCCTGTAGAGTTTCAATGGGTTTCAAGGATTCTAGAAGTGTCTTCTTTGATATGGGACATTCATGAAACTCGACTTGTTCTTGATTTATTGCGTGAAAGAAAGAATAAGCATTGTCTTGAAAGCTGAATTGTCGATTCCATTCAGTTTTGGGCTTTGAATTTAGAACGGCGTTTATATCTTTGTAACTCTCGAAGTTGAGTTTTTGTAACAGGAAGCATTCCAAGATTGAGCGTTGGAATCTTTTTTACTTTACCATGTGTATTCATGTTATTTTCGTATAGTACCTACAGATATCAATAGCGGATGTCAATAGTAATGTAATAGATTGAACAACTGTCCGAAAACCATGTCCTCTTGAACAAGAAATAAAGTCCATAACTACCGAGTATGATAATCCAGAACAATTTTTAGAAAGATATTCTATACGTCATTTTTCTAGACCCGGAATGGTATGATCAAACTCTTTTGGTATAGAACTCAATTATTCCGCTCTATAGTACTCATGTTATGTAAGATCATACTGGATGATACCAAGGCAACAAAGATTAACCCTAAAACTAGGGTTTGGCGTCATTATGAGGTTCAACATTGCTAAATTGATTTGCGATGCAAACAGATCTTATGAACATGATTTGGCAAACACTTAAAAAGTCAGGCATGGCTTCGCTGTTATTGAATACCTTGATGCACTTTAATGTGTATTGAGATGCTATTTCACTCAATACTTGTTTACCCAGGTAATCTGATGAGCAGTATTATCAAAAACACTTTCTTATGGATTAGTTACAGGAATAATCCACTCGCTTAGATCAATTTCATCTTACTTCACCATTCGCAACCCCTTCATCTACTCGATTCCTCACATACAATAGATCTCCTTCCCGCTTCCATCACATATTTTCTAAATCGAGAACAGAAAATCACATAACCAAGATACATCATCCACAAAACTCCAAAATACATTCCCAGATAACGCAGGTGGTGTAAAGCAAAAGCGCCACCAACATTCACGGCACAAATTTGTGGGACCCCGTAATCTACCCCGGACAAAATCTGGACCCATTTTTATAAGGCTGATTTAACCTACATTAACGACTGCCTAGAAATCTACTCAAAAGGAACTTTTGAATTTCTTTTTCCTAAGAGTTTTTACTTTTTTGGGTTGTTTCACTTCTTAAGCTATTTGTCTAAGAGTCCGAACTTCGTGGATTTTTTGTCGAAGTTACGTTTTTAATTGTGTATGTATTGGCGATATTTACAAGGCTTACGCCATCATCATGACCTCTCGGGCCCCTTCCCATGTACCCATTGAGAATAAGGAGTCGACGATACTTAGTGAATCAATAGAGATTGGTCACTCGACTCCATTATCAGGTAATCCCCAAAACACAAATCACTCCCCCAACACCGGCACCGGCTCTGCTCCACCACCTCCACCCCCTCCTCCTCCTCCCCCCATTTTCTCCAAACCGTTCACTCCCGCAAAGTTACCACCCACTCTATCTCCCTTACCTCTCAGACCCCCAAATACCTTCCTCATTGAACTCCTCATTTACAACGGCCACCCCTACAAAGACCACTGGGCATACTTCATCCGCTCTCCCTCCCACACCTCCATCGGCGTTCGTCTCCACGCGACCGGTGATGTAAGGAATGGATTTCGTTTTGAGATTCAGCAAGAATATAATTTATATACCACCGAGGATATTCCTACAAAGAGGATTCCACTGCAGTGGGTTGATGGGGGGAAAACACTGGATGAGGAGGGACGTGGGGTGGATGTGGGTGAGGATTTGGATGTGTATAGGAGAACGGTCTGTGCATTTGAGAAAATTGTAAGAAAAGCAGAGGTACCCGCGAAGACGTTAAATTCCGTGGTAGATGAGGTACGTAAGATCCTCTCATATTAAATTCCATTCAAGTATCCGATTCTAGGTTTTTTGTTCTCTACCCCTCATCACCCAAAACAACTTCCTCAGATTCCACATCACACATCTACTATTCTAACACACTCCCTCCAAAGACCAACCCCAGCAAAAGAATCACCCAGAAAGATTGTCAATCATGGCTTGTCGGGGCCGCCGACCACTTAGTGCAAGATGGGATTTTCGGACCCGAGATTGCGGGGTTTCTTCACGCGGTTAGACAGTAATCTAACATTGCACTATTTTATAAAATATCATACCATACCATACCTGGATAGAGAAATCACATCACGCTTCGGCGTTAGAATCGGCGTTAAAGATATGTATCCCATTATTTTCTCGTGCTTTTCAATCGCAGGGTTCGGAGATAGCACAAGTATATTCTTTTTCTTTCTGCATTTCTACCCCGAGATTCTACTCTTCAGGAAAAGAACTTGAATATCTACTTAGTACCTAGTAATCAATCATAATACAGAAACCGTGCATCTTTCCCATCCAATCTCATCTTGTCATCCCCGCTCATCTCATTGCCTTCCATGTACCTAGTAATTCCATCCATACACCCAAGATGCAAAGTCTCACTTCCAAGTCCGCACTATTCTAGATCGTTATACTATCCTATCATATCCTATCATATCCTATCATATCCTATCATATCCTATCATATCCTATCATATCCTATCATATCCTATCTACCAAGAATCAGCCATCAGCGATCCATCTATCTATCATTCTATACATACGTACATACATCACACTACCACCTTCCAACTTCAAAGTGTCAACTCTCGATATATCATCACTGAGTCATAATCACCATCATGTAAAATCACATAAAAATCACATGATCACACCATCACAAATGTAAATTTTTGAGGAAAAACATTATCATCATATCATAACACATAAGATTCATTCCATATCCTAACCTCTTCCTCTCCAGCCCAAAACAAAAAAAAATCGGCTCGATTAAAGTCCGATGTGTCATATCCCATCCATTCGATACTCAAGTAATCAGCCCTTGATACTTCCAGATCCATATACGTAACCATTCCATCCATCCATGCTTTTCTTTTTCTCAATTCCGGTCTTTATTCAGACCTTGCTACCTGCGTGCCTGCTATCCAGCCACGACGCTATCTTCCCCCCCAAGAAACAAAAAGACAAAAGAAATGAATAATCCAAGCGATTATTATAAATGAATGTTTCCAATCCAAATAATGGATTTCTCCCAGCCCAGACATCCAATCCTAACACATCCACTCCCCCAACTCTCCCTCCCACACCTTTCCTCTCCTCCTCTCCCTCCTAATTTCCAAATCCAAATCCCCCACACTCCTCTCCTCAATCTCGACTCCAAACGTCTCCGTCTTCTCAATCTCCAACGACCCAATCGAAATCATCGACGACAGACTATTACACCTCGTCGTCGCACCACCCATTCCCATACTGATTCCGCTTCCGCGGAGTCCCAGACCCGCGATGCGATTCCGAGAGTCGATGGAATTGCGGGAGTCTTCGAGGATGGTGTGGTTGGAGGAAGAGATGGAGAATGCGGCGGCGGTGGAGAGGCCAGAGGTGGAGAGCCCGGATGTGGATCCTTTGCGTGAGGTGGGGTAGGAGGAGTGCGAGCAATGGGAGGAGGTGATGGATGTTATGGTTGAGGAGGATTGGATGCGTGGTTTGGAGTCGAATGTAGGTGAGGGGTGGGGAGAGTTGAGAGAGGTGCTGGATGGGCTTGTGGAGCGCGAGTTGGAGCGTGATGAAGATGGGGATTTGAGCTTACTGTAATGTGGAGTGTTAGTGTCAAATATGAGGAAAGATATAGTGGAAGAACTTACAAGAGTTTTTTGATTTTCTGTATATTCGACGTCGATGACGATGATGATGAGGAAGACATTTTGGTTGTGTACAACGATGTTATTTGATTTCGGAGTTAAGAGGTTCAGTGTTTACTTGCGCGGGTTGGAAATGATATGATTTCAAAAGGAATTCTTTATCTCCAAAAATATATAGACGGGTATAAGTAAGAACTTAAATGATCTTCTCATTATTCTAGGAAAATCATGCCATATAAGTAAAAAAGAAATACCACGTTTGAATCCTCCAAGCTTCAGGCACGGAAACTCTATCCAATACTTACTTTGCCATAACAGTACGATTCTCAGGTGTCACTCACTTGGCCAAGGACTAAAATATCGCAAGCTCCGAATATCAAGGAATTATCTATCCACAAGCTAACATTAATTTCATGGCGCTTACTTCGGAGTTTGCGTGCCCAGGATCGAGCCTTAGTTGGGAGATCTCGAATTCGACTACGTATAAAAGTCATCCGTTGATTGATGCGTTCGCTAAGCATAGTACGTGAAAACTATAAAATCTTTAGACTATGAGCTTGGCCTTGTGTGGAGCTTGTGCATCTGAAAGGTTTTCAAGCAAGCCGGGAGTTTGTAAGCTAGACGATTTTCTAAGGTTGATGGTCCACTAGGCAGAATGTATGATTAGAGCGCAGAATGGTCGGGGTGCAGAAACATTGGGGTTTAGGTTGATTGGAAGGCTGCATCTCGTTTACACGACGATTGGAGTACAAAAACCTTACTAATGCAAACCTTAAAGAAAGTTCACGCACAGACGCAGGTACAAGCATTGGCCAACTGCAAATGGCTATAGCTTCCAGATTTGGTAGATGAACCTGTTGATCATGGTATGACTACTGTACATTGAGACAATGATAGGCTGGAGTATGCGACAGAAATTCCATAGCTAGCTCACGCGGTTATTGCGGATGGCATGGCTCGTGACATAATGGGTACAACCGAAGCTTGGAAGGTTCACATTTTGTCCTTAGCTCTGGACACAATATATGCCTTCAGCTCCATTGATACTAGTAGCTTGTTATGGAACGGTTATCGAAGGATGATACGGAGTGCATTCGCTTGCAAGTGGCGATAGAGTTCATGTATACGATACGCAAATACAATCCTTAAAACTTTGGACCTCAAAAGCCAGGATTTCATGGAGAAGGATACGATGGATAATGCATGGGAAACTGAGATTGCACTAATGCAACGTCGATCGATCTGGATCTGTAGATTGAATGAAAGACATTATGATGTACAAGGACAGTAACATTTTTGATAGTAATACTCTGTCGTTTAGTTCATTTATTCTAAAGCTGTAGGACTTCTTATTGGATCTTATACGAAGTTGTTTGTGAGTGGAGGATATGATCCAGGATAACAATGATAGATGGAGGTCGAAGAGCGAGGAGTAAAGAATTATGGATAAAGCAAGGCTAATCCGAGGTTGCAATGATGATCTTCTTTGGTAGGCTTTTCATAATATATTATACAAGCCGTCTAACTAAACATGTATAGCACAAGGTATTCATGTACGAACAGATCTTCTACATGATATCCTCAATAAGTTCCCTTCGGGCTGCTAGTTTTACGATGAATATTATGAAGGAAAGATAAGCAACGGGTGGCGCATTTTAAACAACTTTTGACATATAGACCATGTGATGTTGAAAGCACTATCTACTAGAATACTGTGTGGTGTAAGGCTGAATCATCTGCATTCGGGTACCTGAGTTTGAGTTCAACGTTGGAATTATGTTTTGCTTTTATGATTTGTTTTTATGAGGATTATGCATTGAGTGGAGGAATATGATATCAAAGGTATGGCAGATGAGTATCTACCGCTCCACAGCTCGCACTAACGGGAATGAAATGGGGAGAACAGGAGAACAAGAGGACTTAAGAGATTGCAAGGTACTTCCTCATTCTCCTTATAACATACGCGTCCAATAAAATAGATTAATTCTATTCCCGACAATTATCCTGATACTGAAAATCTTGACTATCACAATTGATAACTCGAACGATAAGCTGAATGAAGAATTATCTTCTAGTGAGTGAATTGCATGTTCACATAACATTTTTCATAGTAGGACGGCTCAAGGACGGATCTGAGTAACGACCCCCTAGACCTTTCATGATATGTGTCCGCTTTTGAGATGGCATTGAACTACCAAGCTTATGACAATCCGGTATATGATAGACAGGATAAAGTCTCACACTAGTGCCCTTTGTTCTTAGTGCTGAAAATCAGTGATCTAGGTCGATCTAATGAGAGCCATGAAGCTTGGGTACTCAAAGTCTTTGTGGAGTCATAAGTGTATATCTATTCGCGAATCATGAATAATTAGTGTTGATAGCCCTATACTCATAGGACTCAACCTCATATCATCACCATGTTTCAAATATTGTCCGTTGATTGTAGACTACTTCGAATATAGCGGCATTGTTTTCTTCAGATGATCATCCTCAAAGCTCTAGCTAACGGGAATAAAGAGACAGTCAGTGAGAAATGGACGAACAGAAACTATTTTCGTGCACTTCAGACGGAGTGGAGACCATTCAAAGTATAAAAATTTGACATCATACCAAGATAACTATCCAAAATATAGGTGCGCTCATTAGTAAACAGTAAAACCTAAGAAATCAGGAGTGAAAACGTCGGACAAGACCGAGAGCTAATGCGAACTAAGTTTGGGAACGTACGAATTCTGTTGATCTGCTGTCAACTCGGTCTTTGGTCTTTGACAGATGAAGAATCTTAGCGGAGATCTTTCTGTATTACGAGTTCTGACATCTCCATTGGACTGGAGGGATTTATTTGTGGTACATAGCACAAGATCAAGAGGCAAGTTGTCACCAAGATTTTGTTCTCTTGTATGGATATCCACGTTCAAGATGATCCATCACTGTGTCGCTATGATATACACAACCGATACATTCTACGCGGCAATTGAAAGCATCGTGCTGGAGCTGGTGAGAAAGCGATATGTGATCGACTCCCTGTCTATCATGTGAAAATTGAGTGACGAAAGAGTGGTTTCAATCTGAACACATGGTCTTCAAGATCTGGCGCACTTGCCATCGAACGGTGATGTAACGGTAATTTAACGGCAATGTGCCGGTAATGTACCGTTTATGCACTATCCTGTGTCTAAGTATTGCTTTTTCAACACAACGTAACGGTGAGGAAACCCAAGGATGGGCAATGCACCACGAATGCGTTCAAATTCACGTATCACGTGCTAGACGCGAGAATCAGAAAATATCATTTATCTCAATTGAATAGAAAACAAGGAGAATCCCTCCGATGGGTATGCTAGAAGTGAAACAGATGTGCAACAAGACAAATAATAAACGAAAGAAGACGAGTATACGAAGAGCATATCACGTGAACAACAACAAAACCATACCATGAGGGGTAAAGATCAGAGTCGACTGGAAAATAGAGATTGACAGTAAGAGATTTTACGTTGAAATCTCTACCAATTGATTGAGGGCTATCAATGTAACGTTTCGCTCTATTAGGTGCTGATCATCAACTTGATGTTCTAGACTTAAGAGGAATGAAGAATTTTCGAGATTTGTGAAAACACATATTATACCGTCCACATTGTCCTTTGTGGGATGAAGAAATGATATTCAAGTATCAAGAATCTCACAGTGTGACTCAAGCCAATCTTTGTTCCAAGTAAACTACTTCTCCTATCATGAGATACGATTTCTGGCATTGCGAAACACCCAAGCCCAATTTCTTACCTACCATTCACGTTTCTAACTCTAGAAACATAATATTGCGTACTTCTGCTTCAAATTTTGATCTACTGCCTATTTTGAGAGGGCCGACATGAACTGCGTAGTAGATATGCAAGCACAGGCATGAGATTCGTCATCCTCAAGCTCATTCGGACATGTACGCTTTGCATGCGATACATCCTGTGCCGTGATGTGTGAGGGGTTGAGACGGGATGACGGAAGATTATGACGGGAGAATTGATAAACAAATAGTTTTCAAACACGGATGTCATTTGTTTCAGCGAAAAGAGATGAGATGAAGACATTCTGACGATTTGATGTTGTCGTCGTGTTTGAAGTTTTCGAACTAAGAGGCTCGGGACAAGAGATGGTCAAAGACAAGACAAGAGATCCAAATTTCACGTGTGGCGTAAATGGAAATATGGTGAAGAGGAGTTATTACTATTTTTAGACATGGATACATAAATACATATGTAATACATATATCAACACATAAATACTAGGTAGGTACATAGGACATAGGACATAGGACATAGGGGCAATGATTGAATAATTCTCTCGGCTTGTTACTTCCAATTGGTAACTATCATTTTATCCATTTTCTGCAGCAATATCCGAGATCTAACGAATGATATCCGATGTATTCGAGATCAATGAAAAGGGGAAGGTCGTTTGTTTCGGAAAGGTCTAGATGGATGGATGAATACCATACTCTCTCTATAGTCGCAATACAACCATAGATATGAGAATATGTTCCGTATCAATCACGTAGAAGGAAATGTGAATATATTCTCCTCTTGACCGGTTACTCTTCTTTACTTTGCTTGCTTTGTATATGTCCCTAAGCGCCCATCCTCAATTCATTTCTACTCATACCAACGTAATTCTTCTATATTTCTCCATCTTCCACCCCCTTGCCATACCTCCCACTCCAAACCCGTTCAAGCCGTTTGGGTGGAGAATATTGATCACCTAGGTAGTTTTGGTTCTAGTTCACGTTCTCGTTCTCGTTCCTGTTCTCGTTCCCGAAGACCTTCAACCATCGGTTTGCCTCGAACCTTGGGACATCTAAATCCTCTACCATCGAGTAACATAATTCATTCACCGATACCACAGTCTCCATCTCCTTTCGTTCTTGAGAAGACAACTTCACAATCACCTTCATCACGATTTAAATTCTCCCAAAGAGGTACTTTGTGCCGATTGCGCTCGTTATCAAGGACTCTCTACTTTAATCCTTGAAGGTTTAAGCTTCTTATCTGAAATATAATCCCCAATCCCCATATTACGCTTTATGCCATCGCGCATCCATCTTGAAGGAACAACAGGGCGATACGGCATCTTGGCTAAAGAGTAGAGAAGGGGGAAAAGGAAAGAAGGAGGAGGTAGTTGTGATCAACATCCCTTTCTATTCATCAACAGAAGAAGAAGCAAACTTTAATAACAAACACGCGATCGTTACATTATTTCATCGATAAGAATATTATCTTCAATTCAATCTCGACAACTCCGTTTGGTGCGACCGTCATCCAAAGACATCTACGGACCTTGCGGAACTTACGGACTTC
The DNA here is from genome assembly GCA_004786245.1 of Botrytis hyacinthi. NCBI lineage: Eukaryota > Fungi > Ascomycota > Leotiomycetes > Helotiales > Sclerotiniaceae > Botrytis > Botrytis hyacinthi. Next base: position 5,924 of record PQXK01000088.1, on the reverse strand, counting down.
CAACCTGGGGGAAATTCAATTTCTTATCGAGCGATTTACACCTTTGAATAATTTATCGGACAAGATAACATCAATAAAATGGCTACCAATTCTTCAATGAGGATAGGAAGTTGGTTACTATTCTTTCTAGCAATTTCAATAGCGGATGCTTTCTACATACCAGGTACGTCTGCCGCTTTCTGCCATATCCATCTCATCTCGTCACCTTTTCTGCTAGATGTTAAACTCCGGACAATAATCTAACTATTCTCCCATGCATATAGGTTGGTCGATTAAAAGTTATAAAGACAACGAGGCAATCCCTTTGCTAGTCAATAAGGTTTACTCCGATAATACACAATTACAATATGCCTACTACGATCTGCCATTCGTCTGTCCTCCAACCGGTGTTCGTCATGCCGGATCTTCTCTGCTCAGCGGCCAAAGTATATCATTGAATCTCGGCGAAGTCTTACGAGGGGACAGAATCACACAATCCGATATCGAGTTGGTTATGGGGAAAGATCAAGAATGTAATTTCCTCTGTTCCAAAACGGTCAGCCGAAGTGATCTTAATCGCGCAAAAGAATTGGTCAAGGATGGTTATGTTGTGGAATGGATTGTGGATAATTTACCTGGAGCAACGAGTTTTGTGACAGTGGACAAAAGTAAGAAATATTACGCTGCTGGATTCAAATTAGGTTATAAGGATTTTTCTCAAACTGGCAAAGCGAGATATTTCATCAACAATCATCTTACAATCGTTCTCCGATATCGAAAAGCTCCAGGAAAGGATGGAGAAAAAGGTGGAAAGGTTATTGTTGGATTCGAAGTTTATACCAAGAGTGTTGGGGCTGATAAGAGAGTGGAATCGGGATGTCCTGCGGATTTGAATGATGTCGATACACCATTTGAATTATATCTCGCCCCGAACCATACTGATTCTTCATCAGCCCTCGCATACCCACTTTCATCATATCATCCACCAGAAAGGGAAACAGATTTAGATGATGGAGCTACAATGGAGATCCCATACACCTACTCTGTCTATTTCCGTGAAGATGAAAAGGTCGAATGGAGAAATCGATGGGATCTATACTTCGTTAACCAAGAGGAAGGATCAAGAATTCATTGGTTGGCTATTGTCAATTCTTTGATTATTTCAGGTCTTCTTAGTGGCATTGTGGCTATGATCTTAGCCAGAACTGTTCGAGGAGATATTAAAGCATATACAAAGGATGTCTCAGGAGAGGATGGAAAATTAAAACCAAAAAGGAGATCTAGACCTGGTAGTGGAGCAAGATCACCTAAAACTGGGGAAAAAACTGGACTTGGTTTATTGGATCAGGTTGATACCGAGAACGATGCCGATGTTTCTTCCGATGATGAGCAACTGGAAGATATTACTGGGTGGAAATTACTTCATGGAGATGTTTTTCGTCCACCTCCTTATGGATATCTTCTAGCACCTTTGATCGGATCTGGAATGCAACTCGTTTTCATGGCCTTTGGATTACTTTCTCTCAGTAGTCTAGGTATACTGAATCCTAGTTTCCGTGGTGGGTTCATCAGTGTGGGAATCGGTCTTTTCATCTTCGCAGGAGTTTTCTCTGGTTACTTCAGCGCACGTATTTACAAAACATTTGGCGGTCTCAATTGGCGCAAAAATACCTTGATCACAGCCATTCTCTTCCCTGGTCTCCTCTTTTCTCTATTCTTCATCCTCAATTTATTCGTCTGGGCCCAAGCATCTAGTACTGCCCTTCCATTCGGTACTCTCATCGCTCTTGTATTCTTATGGCTTTGCATCCAACTCCCTCTTGTCTACGCCGGCTCTTACTACGGTTACACACGTTCCGGTGCATGGGAATCCCCAACAAAAACGGCTATCATCCCTCGTCAAGTACCAATTCAACCTTGGTATATCCGTTCCACCTCTTCAATTCTCCTGGCTGGCCTCATCCCCTTCGCAGTGATCTTCATCGAACTTCTTTTCGTCTTTCAATCACTTTGGCAAGATAAAAGTGGGTATTACTACGTATTCGGGTTTCTCTCTCTCATAACTCTTCTCCTCATGATCACAATTGCGGAAGTCACAATCGTTACCATTTACATTAAACTTTGTGCTGAAGATTACAATTGGTGGTGGCATTCTTTCCTTGTGGGAGGTGGATCAGCAGTTTGGGTTATGGCATATTGTGTGTGGTTTTACATGAGAAGGTTGCATATTGAGGGATTTGTTAGTGGAATGTTGTTTTTCAGTTATTGCGGAGTCGTGGCTGTTACTTATGGGTTGGCAACGGGAACAGTGGGATTTTTGACCAGTTTTTGGTTTGTGAGAAGGGTTTATAGGTAAGTTATTGGAAGTTTTCTTTTGTCTTCTATCTTTGGGCTTAGTCAGATACTTGAGTGGTCGTTCCCTTTGAAAGAGAGGGGGCTGGATGACAATGTTCGCCCGTGGTGGGGCTGAGGTTGATATATAAGTACAAAGCTAATGATATGACAGTGCGATTAAAGCAGATTAATAATACAAATAACTACGAACGAATGAACGAGTGGACGTACAACTTCTAGTTCCGATACCATTATTTCGTTTCTCGGCGTTTCGGTTTGGATGGAATAGGATTAAGGTTTGGAATAGGAATAGCAATAGGAGTTCAGTTTATGTGAGAAGTAGGAGAATGGAGTGAGTGGGGAGATTAAGGGGGGGGGGCAAGAGAGGAGGGACAGAAGTTACGTAAGTAGATAAGAAGATAGGATCTCAGGTGAGGAGAGGGGTAGGTGGAGGTTGGAGCTAAAGGGGAGGATTGAGTACATGTACATTTGCATGTGTATGTACAAGAAATAGCGAAGAATAAAATAATTAATTTAATACAAATTCTATTGATGTATTGGTGGATCGATGGATGTATGTATGTAGATTTGTATACTCGTATGTATATGCATACGTTGTAAAATGTCTAACATGAAATGAATTTTGGGGTGAGGAGAGTTGGAGAGGGCGGAGTGGGAATTCGTCGTGTGGTGTGGGGTGTTGGTGAGGGGGAAAAGATATAGCTTGATGGAGGTGGGTGGCTGGGTGGGTAATAGGATTAGTTGGTCTCCTTGTCGATGGTGAGAGGTGGGCGATGGGACGGCAAGGAAGAGAAGAGATGGGAAGATAATGAATTCATGTCGCGATTCGTAAGAATTTTGAATTGGTCGTAGTAGGCAGTTTGAGCTTGATGCGAGGACATTGAATGAGTCTCGAAATAGTGTACCAGAATGATGCTTGTGATGGTGTGTTTTTAAATGGAAAGGGAAAGGGAATCAGGAATCTGGAATCTGGGAGATTTTCAGAGGAAGGGAGTGAGGAGGAGGTTGGAGGGGGAGAGGCAGAGATATCAAATAGCTTCTTGACTTTCGCGTCACCAGCGCGTGCATGAATTGACGGGACACTACCAAAATGGACTTGTGAATATCTCTCGATGTATCGAATCAGATATCTTGGAAGTTGTTACAATCATTCATTAGATTTGAAACAATCAAACCAAGATTTTTGATATCGAACAATCGAAGAACGAATTTATTAGAAATTTAGAAAGTTGGGAAGTGTCCCGTCAGTACATGCACCCACTGCTGCGTCGGTGGCTGAGTGTAGTTGGAGAAGCTGAATATGATGATTTTGGAATTGTATATAGTTGGTGGAATTTCTCACTTTGGGGTTTGCGGGATATAGGTGCCTAGGTATATAAACTCCTGTGGCTAGTTCGGTAGTAGAGCAGAGTCTTTAGATAATTTCGATAGACAGTGGGAATACATGGGATGACTTTGGAGATCCTGTGATTTGATCATTGATGCAGGGACTTACGTTTTTCTGCTTTCTGGGGCGGGAGAAAAGGGGGGTTCTTGGCTGTGGACTGTTGATCTGGGAGGTTTGTGGGTTGTCGTCGGATTGGGGATAGTTATTGTTGTTACGGATTTGACACGAAAGAATTCTTGGCGACAATCGATGTTGTGGATAAGATTAGTGGGATAATCAACTTTTGTACATTCACAGTACTACAGAGATTCGTAAGTGGCCTTATTTCGCGGTTTCGAGAATGTCGGAAAGCTGGTAGACAACTCAGATGCAACGTTCATAGTTGACCTGGGTTGGGTACCTCTGCGTTGCAAGATTTCTATGCCGATTCAAGGTATTGGATAGGGAGATTAAATACAGGGAGATGGGGGAAAAATCGAAGTCCTGGTGATTTTGATTTTTGGGTTTGATTATTTGCTATACAGTGGAAGGAGGAGAAAGTATGGGGGTAATGGTTGATGGAGTTGAGTGGGACTTGTGATATAGGGAATAGGAGTGAATGTGAGAGAGGATAATCAAAGTCCTGAAGATTTCTAGATAATTTCTGATTCTAGGCAGATTTTTATATCACGGATGGCTATTTAAAGTCACCCAGAAGCTCCTTTAGAAACAACAACATGTTTCAATATCATTCAGAGAGACGTCGAACGCAACGGGTCAAATTCTCTGTGATATCTTTCAGGCTCATTTAAGATGTTATATGATCCGAGATTGAAACTTGATTGTGAATCATGCTCAAATCTATCGCTATACTCCCGATAGAGTTGTTGTCGTTGTCAATTCCTTCTCATCTGAGCTTTAATCCTTACTCGCTGCCATCAAGTTCTATTCTCATCTGTTATTATCGTGAAAGATGGATACTGTGTCGGCTTGATTTGTTAGATTTGTATGATATAATATGATGTAATGAGGCGGGAGCAGAGATGAGATTATGGAGTGGGTGGATGGAGGGGTGTGTCAATGGATAGTGCGAGAACTTCAGAGAAATTTGGTATGTGGAATGGTGCGCATATATTATAAAATTAGAGTTGTTAGACTTGAAGTTGGAGTTTGAAAAATCGAGTATGCAATGCCTCTGAGCAGCACAGTGAGAGATCGAGATTGTAGGTTAGGGTTCAAGGTTATAAATCTTATATTTGTATTAATGTTGTGTGTACCTAGGTATCAAGATGAATTGTAGGAATCTGAGGGTAGGTAGTATGTACTATGTGATTGGTGAGCAGATATTGTAGATGTAGATGTAGATGTAGATGTAGATGTAAATATGAATATGGATATAAATAAATGAGTAAGTAGGTAGGTAGTTGAATAAATGAATAGATAATTATTAATATCCATCTATCTATCTATTTATTTATTCATCTATTTATAATTGTTAAACTCAAACTCAAACTCAATACTCTAATATCGCTGGAAATATAATATCTCAGCTTGGCTCATTCGATATAGACTATAGCATATAGCACGTACATGAGAAATTGATTTTCTGGGATTGGGAAGTTGTTTTTTTCTTTGCTTGCATTTTTCTATGGTATGTATATTTGGGTTCACATTCAGATCCAGATTTAGATTTAGATTCAAATATATGTTTGCTTATCTATGCATTCATCTATCAGCGCTATTACTGTAGGAAACTATAGCTATAACTAGGTTCTTTGAAGTGTAGTTCTTGGGGTGCATTTCTAGGGGTCTTCGTTTTGAATTGAATTTGGATTTGGATTTCGGAAGACTTCTATAGCACTTCATGTTGGTTTGAGAAGGATACGGAAGACGTAGTACCCACGTATTCGTAGGTCCTAAATGTCTATATTATATTCTATCTAAAGAGCTAGTTATGTATAGAAAGTAGTAGGCCTTATATAGGCACTATTGAAAGAGCTAGTCTCTTTCGCATTCGCCTAAAGCTCAATATAGTAGCCATTGAATTGAAGTCATCCACCATGTTCGTATACTTCATATGGATTTTTTAACACAAAATAATTTTCGAATTTTATATTTACTTTCTAATCCTTTTAATCCTTTTAATTCTTTTAATCATTCTAATCATTCTAATCATTCTAATCATTTTAATTTTCTATTTGAATTTTTTAATTTTTTTAATTTT